>PVLA01007057.1:0-111928 GCA_004027455.1 Hydrochoerus hydrochaeris | reverse complement strand
AAAGAAAGAAAGAAAGAAAGAAAGAAGCAGGAAGGGAGAGAAGAAAGAAAGAAAGAAAGAAAGAAAGAAAGAAAGAAAGAAAGATTTAAAATAAAAGGAATACATATTAGAAAGGGAGAAAGTAAAGCAGACTTAAATTTCACAGATGACAGTATCTTCCACATAGAAAAATCCTAAGTCTCTAAAAAGCGATTAGAACTGAGAGATGAGTAGAACAAGGTTACAGAAAATAAAATCAACAGAAGATCACAATTACATTTCTGTATAACTCCAATAAAAATTATAAATTGAAGATAACAAGGATTCTATTTATCATGAAAAGAAACAAATACTCAAGGATAAAATTATAAGAATATGTGCAAGATATGTACATTAAAAATCATAAACTATTACCAAAAAAATGAAAGAATACCTAAATAAATGGAGAGATTTAATGTTTGTAGATGAGAAGTTTCAGTGTTTTAGTAGGTCATTTTCCTCCTGCTGATCTTTATCATCAATGAAATCTCAACCAAAAATCTCATCTTTAAAAAAAACTACAAGTTAATTCTAACAGTCACATATAAATGCAAAAGTATCTAAAATAGCTGAGATAACTTAAAAACAACTTTCAAGATTCAGTAACACTTAATTTCAAAGTTTACTTTTCACAGCATTAATATGACAATATACTAGTGACAAAGAAGAAACATATCCAGAGACAAATACACAGCTTAACAATGTGCCCACAAATACAGAAATAATTAATTTTTAATGCATTTCCTAAAGTAATTTAGTGGATAAAGGAAAGTTTTTCCAATAGGTAATACTATATCAATTGGATGTCCACATGGAAAAATACCATCAAAACTTATTTGGTCTATTATAAAATAATAAATAAAATTGGAGCATAAGATCTAAATGCAAGCACAATGATTATAAATGCAAATCATAAAAGAAAAACCGAAAATTTTACACCACATTTAATATTTTCTCATCAAAAGGCATCTTTATGAAAATATTTGGCAAAAATATAACTATTAAAAGACTTACATCCAGAATTTAAAAATGATTCTCCTAAATCAGTAAGAAGTCAAATAACCCTTTTTAAAAAACAACAAAATATCTGAACATATGTCTAATCGAAGAAACATATGAATGGCAAATAAATACAAGAAACATGTTCCAAGTCATTAGTCACTAAGGAAGTATAACTTAAAACCACGATGCTGAAACATATTCAGCAAAGTTTATTAGTGGCAATACCATATATTGGTAAAGATTTTTAAAAATTCATATATTGCTTCTGGGAATGTAAAATAGTACTGCCACTTACATTTGTCATATAACCCAACAATCTTTTTCCAAGGTACTTAACAGAAATGAAGATAGATGTTTATATAAAAGCTTGTATACAAATGTTCACAACTATGCTCATATTTACCCCTAAACACAAAACAACCTAATGTCCACAATATTTGAAATAAGCAATTTCAAAATAGTAAATGGCTATGCAAATTCTGTCCTACAATATAATACTACTCAACCACAAAAAAGAATATATCACTGATATATGCAACAAAATATTTGATTCTCCAAAACATGCTAAATGAAAGAAGCTACACACAAAAGTTTGGATGCATTGATGTTTCTATTTGGATGAAAGCCTTGAAAAGGCAAAGGCATAATGAGTGACAGAGTACAGATCCGTGATCACAGGAGCTGGCTTGAAAGGCCAGCAGGTAAGTTTCTGGGTTGATGAAAATATCCTCCATCTCGATTGGACCGGTAATTATACAGGTGCCTTCACGTATTTGTCAAAGATCACCAGTTTTAGACACTTAAAAAATATGGATTTTTATACTACATCAACTGTGCTTCTATAAAGTTGACTTTTCAAAAAAAAAATACAGTAAAAAAAAATCCCTAAGATCATTGAAGATGAAATGCAAAACTGAGAAAAAGATTGTGAAGAGCTCTTTTAAAATTTTGGAAAAATAAAGGGCAAACCTTTATTGGCAAAAAAAAAAAGGAAATCATCAAAAGTTACAAATAAATAATATGCAAATTAAAAAATTTACATGTGTAAGATGCATACAAGTAAAATTTTTAAATGTAGGACAATTAAAAATAATAAGAGAGGGAGGGTGAAGCTCTATGGTAGCACATTTAGGGCACTGGGTTGAAACCCTAGCACTAATAAACCAATAACAAGAATAACAACAACAACAACAACAACAGTAAGCACAGAGACAGAACAAAACTGGACAACAGAAATACAGAAAACAAGTCCCTGGGAAAAATAGTGAATATGCAAGACCTAGACATTGCCACTGGATAACAGATCTGCAAAGCTGTTTCTAAACCCATTTTCTGACACAGTAATTATGTTCAGGTTCCACAGGCAAGACACAGAATCCTTCATCCAAACAGTACTTGTGCTTCCCTGAAACAAGAGGCAAAAGTTCAAAGGGCCCCTGCTACCTGCAAACAGTAGAAAAGGACAAAAATTTGAACTGTACTTATTTTACACTTAAAAGGGTTCTTATTGACTGTTTCAGAATTAAAGACCAAAGGCTCTCACTACAGAGCACGTTCAGCTTCTACCTGCTCACGCTGAAGGATTGAAGTAATGGATGTTTTGGCTAAAAAAAATCAAAGCCGGAAATAAACAATTTCAAAATCGGATATGGTGAAGGAAATGGTAAAATGAGGGAAAAAGAGCACCAAGGAGTTTAAAGAGAAAAACAAGGAAATATTTTCCAGAGCAATTTCAAAGGAAGTCTGTATTTCCAAAATAAAAATAATTGCTCTTAAGAGTGAGCTCATTAAAAAGTTCCTTAACTCGTTTCTGGAATAAGAAGCCTCAAGAAGTACAGAGAAATGATGACTATCTCACAGACCAGGCGGCTGGTGAGAGGTAACATAAACTCTCAAACATGGGGGATGAGCCAAGAAACTGGGTGGGGGTGAGTGAGGGAGGCAGGGAAGGAGTTAGGAAGGAGCAGGAAAAATGACATAATGTCTACAGAAAAGACTTTTGGAACCAATTGTCACAAATTATAGGTGGCAGGATGATGTGAAAGAAGGGGATAGAAGAGAGGCCCACAGCTATAAACTTATATATAGTTATAAAGGAAGAGTCCATAAGTTCAAGTGCTTTCCTAAATGAACACAAGTGAATCACCGTCTGCCTCACCCTTTGTCCACAAGCTCAGTGCTTGCCAGCTTCCCCCACCCGCTTGCATTCTATGTTCAGCAACACCCAGACCCACATATGTTTGCCCCTTCCCACTTGCCGTCTTGCCTTTGTGTTAAATCCATTTCCCTATCAAATGTCCCTCCTTGGGGGGAAAATTTCTCAGCTGCCTTTGCTCACTTCAGACTGAAGTACTGTGTTTTGAACTGCTGTAACCTTTCCAATAACTGTCATAATAAACTATATCACCTCCACTGAACACTTACTATGTTCTGAAACTGTAGCTGTCACCTTATACTTGTTATTCCCAATCCTCATTTTAAAAAATACTAATAATGTAGGTGTAATAACCTTTATTTTACAGAAAACCAGTCTGGGCCACAGAGGACATGTGTAAAGTGTCTGGGGTTACACGCCTGGTAATTGTCGAGAAGGCATTTAGATCAGTCTGGCTCTTGAGGACACATTCATTTCCACTTATCTTCCTCACCTTTGCACTCACTTTAAATGCTGTATTTTTTTATACATCCCTATCCACTCTAGCTCATGAGCTTCTCCAGATTAGCAAAGAAAATTCACCTTGGCTCTCCAGTGCCAATACAATGCACGCTTGGTGTTGCATGACTGATAATATCCGAAAGAACGAAGCAATGATAAGTGAATGAGTGAGAAGTTTCCATGGTGAGCATGAAAACAAGGCAGAAGGTATCAGTCATACAACTAAAATGCCTAATAGGATCAACGTCTGGTTTTGAAAATCATTGCTTTGTGATTGACTTGATATTTCTGATACTAAGGAAATTCCAAAAGTTAACTAAATGGCAGTGACAGAGGAATGACTCACTGGAGCACTGAATCAGCAATTTAGCAAAGTAGAATGACAAGATTTATCCAGGTAGGGGCTGGGGATTTAGCTCAGTGGCATAAGTGCCTGCCTTGCAAGCACATGGTGGTGAGTTTGATACCTGGTACCGATAATATATATATATATATATATCCAGGTAAACAAGCACAGCATATAGATGGGAGCTAAGCATTTTCAAAGGAGTAGTAAACACTACCATGCCCTGAGTCATATTATTATTGGCAATCTTCTCTCCTTTTTCTCTGCAAGAAGATTATATGTGTCCAGCGTCTCATTTCTGCTTTCCACATAGTCATTGTGCATTTCTATGCCTTTTTGAAGTTAGGCTTGGCCATAAGACCTGCTCTGATCAGTGGCCTGTGAGAAGACATGCTGTTCCCCACATTGCGACAGCAGCTTCTGGATATATCACTTGTTTCCATCAGTTCTCTTGTTCTTCCCTCCATGCTATGAAAATGCTGTGTCCCATAAAGGAGCTAAAATAGGAAGACACATGGAGCAAAGTCAAGCAAGCTGAACAAAGCCACAGTGGTTACAAACGACCTATAAATGCTGACATATCATTGTGCAAGAAATAAAAGTGTGTCTCTCTGAACTACTCTAAAGTAGGGGCTGTTTCTTACCATGGCAAAACTATCCAGGAGGTAAAAATTTCATGGAAATAAAATGTCAGTGTGAAATTCCTTTCAAAAGCAAAAAGACTAGCTCTCTTTCCAGTTATACAGCATTGATTCAACAAAAATGTTTAATGTTTATAACATGCCAGATGTTCTGAAAGGTTACTGAGAATAAAGACACGAAAATAAAGTCTTTGCATCATATTTCAGTGATACATGCATAGCAATATTTATAGTGGCATAATTCTTAATAGGTGCATCTTGGAAGCAGACCATATGTCCATCAGTAGATTAATGGGCAAAGAAAATGCAGTATTGACACAAAATGGAGTACTACTCTGCTATAAAGAAAGCTACACTTAAATCATTTGTAGGAAAATGAATGTACCATGAGATTATAATGTTAAGTAAAATAAATCAAACTTAAAACATCATGTGGATTCTCTTATATGAGAAAACTAGAATAAAAATAAAGAGCAAAATAAAAGCTGCTTAATAGGAAGTATGGAGGTAGATGATTTACAAAAGAGAGAGATCAAAAGATGTATGGGGGGCAGAGGGAGGAAAGGGAAAATTTTTAGATGAAAAAAGGAATGAAAAGATGTAATGTTTATGTACCAAATTCCCATGAGGAACGTAAACATTATATAGCTCATACATATACTAATAAACTAGAAACAAGGTCTCATAGCAAAAGAATCAGTGTTCGGTATGGCAATAGTTCTAAACAATTCAAAATTTTGATAAGAATCATAATAACAATTAAGCTAAGATTCCCCAGAGAAAATTTTTGAAGGGACATCCACACTGGGGCACAGACAGTGACTTTTCTGCAGAAGGAAAGTGGAATTGAAGCAAAGTCTGGAATTGTGAGTAGGACTTATTATCAGTAAGTTCTTACTGTACTGTAAATATGCACAAGCAATAAACTACTGTTGGCTAGGAGGGGCTGGGCACACAGCTCAGTGGTGGAGTACTGGCATATAATGCTTGAGGAAGTGGATTTGAAGCCTAGTACCACAAAAAAAGATAGATAGATGATTGATTGATAGATGGATAGATCGATAATAGGTAGATAGATGAGGAAGAGGCAGCCAAGTACTACTGTGGAAAGAACACAGCTTAGAGTTCCACAGATTAATTGTCAAACTCACCTTAGTTCATTTCTAACTCCATGGCTATTAGTTTAACAAGTCCACCACAATAGAATTCCAAAGACTGAAAAGTTTAAACAGCAGGAATTTATTTTTTTCTCTGTTCTGGAAGCTAGATGTCCACGATTAAACTATTAACAAGCTCAGTTTTTTGGGAGGATTCGCCTCTTGGCTTGCAGGGGGCTGCTTCTTTCTGCAGCTTCTTATGGTCTTTCCTTACTATCTGCCTGTGAGTCCAGATTCTTCCTTATGAAGTTACCAGTCTCACTGAATTAAGGTGTGTCCTACTTGCCCTCATTTTCATGTAATCACCTCTTCAAAGTCTCTGCATCCAGTTCCCAAATACAGTTACATTTTGACATACTGGCTATAGGGTTTTAACATATATGTTTCAGGGAACAAAATTTGGTCCATCACAGTGACCTTGGCAACTTAGCACAGTAGCCACTTGGGAATGAGTTTCTTCATCTATTAAAAAAAAAAAAAAGGGATAGAGCAGGATGTCCCAGTTTGTCTCTGGATGAGTTTCAGACTTTGGCTATTGGCAGGACTCGTGGCTGGAGACCACTCCTGACCTCCACTTACATAAACTGATATGTATTGGTATTTTCTGGCAAGTAGTAAAAGGGAGAGGTTTTGGGTTTGTTTTACTTTTGATTTTTGAACACTATCATTTCAAAACAAGGGAGGAGCTTAAAATCCAATGTGCCCCAGAAATGCCGGAAAGTCTTGATAGAGACAGGCTGGAGAGATTCCTCTGGGACTCTGAGTACAAAGGGTGCTCCCAAGACTGTATTCATTGCTGTTGTCCTTGAGTCCCAAAACAGGACCATCTGTACCCAGAGTCCAGAAAAATCTCCCCAGCCCGCGTCTCTAACAAGACTCAGTGCCACTCAAGGACACATTGGTTTTCAGTTCCATCTTTGTTTCCAAAAGACAGTGCTCTAAATTTCAATCTTGAAATTCTTGGCTTCTGAATCAGAAAAAAATAATTTGGGTTGTTTAAACTACCAAGTGTGTGATAATTTCTTACAACGTCCTTGACAAACTAACACAGTCACAATTACAGGACTAAATAGCTAAGGTGAATTTTCTGTTTAATTTGCAAAACTCCAAAGCTTTTTCTTTTTCCAAACTAGTAATTGAATTCTTTTTCTTTATCAATATTAATTCACTAATTGTTTGTATCTATATAGACATATGAGTGTACTAGTAATAACAGCTAAACTAATGTTTAGATCTATCTCCATACTTGAAATTGACTTCTTACATATCTAAACTTTATTTTCATTTTACCCTTTTCACCACCTTGAAGAGTATTTGGTCCATTAAAAACATCAAATATTTTTATTATGGTTGAATTGGCACTTTTTAGTCATTTGGTGTCATTTATTCCTCAAAAAACTAATGATAAAAGATGACCTATCTTACTTCAAATTGTTCTTCATTAAATTCAAGTCCAGAGTAAGAAAAATCCTCCTCTTTCGTTGGAAGAAACTGAGGACAACTCGATGTATGCCACTTTTGTATGCAGAAATACAAAACGAGTTAGAAAACTCCTACAAGGGCTTTTCTTCCACTGTTTTATCCTCATTTAAGAATCTACTATCGCCGCTTCTAGCTGGTAAACAAGAAGTGGTTATGATACATTTTCTTAGGGTAGCTTAGCACACAGGTAGTTATCCTTTGATACGTACTTGATGAGTGAATGGTTGGAGGTAAATATCATATATTCCTTTGCTCCTCTTTTGGTACATAATTCCCTCCAGTGACCTCTCCCTCTCTCTATTTCCATTCCTAGGAAACTTTGTTAAGTAAGTTTCAAGATGTCTTTGCCATCTCCTTGGCTGACACCTTCACTGTCTCCAATTTAGACTTCTTAGTATTTTTCTCATGGCAGTTACACTTCAGTCTGACCACTGCAGAAATACCTCCCTCCCTCAGGTATCAACACTCCACACTGCCAAACTCAAGAAATATCTACCAACTCTCATCTCTCTTAACCCTGCTATAGCTTTTGACACACATAAACTCTCTGCTTTGTTCAGTACTTGCTGCCTCCAGGCTTCTAAGATAGTCCTGTCTCTCTGGCTCCAAGTAATAGGAACACAACTCAAATCACCTTGTTTAAACATGAAAGGAATTTATTAGCTCTTTTATTCAGGACACTCAAAGAATGACACCCCATTGGACCTAGTGGCTCAAACAATATTATCAGATATCTATTTTTCTCTCACACACACACTTCACACTACTGATGCTATCTTGTTCTTGTGTAGGTTTACCTCTTACGGTTAGAAAGCCATTAGAAGTTCTAGATTTATATCAATAATCCTTTTCTTTACTGGCCTTAATGAGAAAACAGGCATGCCTTTTTTCTGGACATATTAGAAAAATGTATGGGAAAAAATTTAATTGAACAAATCTGATGTCAACTCCAAGCCAGAGTTAGGCAGGAAAAAGGTTTGGTCTGTGAGTAAAAAATTGGTCTCACCTAAGCTGTATGAGTCAAAATGTAAGGAAATACATTTAGCCTGAAGAAGAAAGAGGACTGGGAAGAGAAAGAGGAGAAAGAGAAGGAGGAGGAGGAGGAGATACACACATAAGGTAGCTTCTATATATTCTTGTTTTTCTTAGGTCTCCCTGTGTTATTTCTTGGTCTCGTTAGTGTACATCAGCTCTAAGTGTCAGAGTAATTTTGGGGTTTGTTCTAAGTGTTCCTTTCTTCTGTATTCACCCTCTTTTCCTCTTATTGACTAGAACTTTTCTAGAGTCATAGTTAACTTGGAAAGCTTGTGACTCACCCAATATAGGTCTCCAGAGACAATCTGTCCCCAAACAAACACACACAGCCTTCTAACTGCTTATTTGAAACTTGCACATGGATATATATATATATATATATATATACATTTCATATTTAAAATGAAAATATTGTTTTTCCCCCAAACCTATCATTGCACCTAATCTTATGTCTGCTAAATGACGTCAACATTGATTAGCTGCTTAATCCCAATGCTAAGAATCATCCTTGTCTCCCACCTTCCTTTCACTTTGCACACCCAGTTCATCACCAACTTATACAATTTATAACTCCAAAGCACGCACTCAGCCCATGCTTTCCTCATCCTTCTTCTTCACTTCCACCTATTTCTCACTCAAATGACAGCCATAACTTACTAACTTGTCTTCTTACTTGTATTTATTGCTTCCTAGTTTTCTACTCTGTGAACCCAGTGACATTTGGAACACCTCTACACACTGTCACCTTAAACTTTCCATTTCTTTCCCTACACTAGAGCCATGCTCCTTTCTGTTCCCTCTAATAGGTCAACACATTTCATTTCCTCTCTCAAAATCTCTGCATCTGTTCTTCTGACTCCCTGCAAGGCTTTTCTTCCGGTTCGTTCTCCTCTGCCTTTTCCAGTTCTTTTTAAGTACAGTCACTCTGTACAAGGCCCTTTAGTATTTGTCTTAATCAGCTTGGCCTGTCATAACAACATACCCTAAACTTGGCAGTTTATAAACACCAGAAATTTATTTCCCATTGTTTTGGAAGCTGGAAATTTCAATATCAAAGCACCAGCAAGTTCAGAGTGTGCTGTACGCTCACACTGCCTCTCCCTGTGTCAGCTCACGGCAGGAAGGAGGGAGCCTTTCAGAGGTTCCTCTTAGAGGGTCACAGGGGTTTTCCTCTTGTGACCTCACCACCTCACTGGAGCTTCAGATCTGAATGTCACATTGGGAACCAAGTTTTAACACATGGATTTTAGGAGGACATAAGCATTCAATCTGAAGTACCAACGTATCTAAATTTAACTACTCCTTAAATCTCTTAAATTTATCATTCCCTGGGAAAATGACCCTAACTCTTTTGTGCATTACCATAGTACCAGAACCTAGAAAAGTACATAGGCATTAAAACCCTATTTGAAAGAATGAAGATCACTGTTTATTTCCTTCATAGCATTTATTATGATTTTCCAGATTCATTCATGTTTACTTGTTTATGTGTCTAATAACTATTTTCTCTATTGAACGTAATCTCTACAAAGGCTCAGTGATCTTCTTCTACGGCCAAGTGCCTTGTACTTAGTAGGTCCTCAATATATACCTGTGGAAAACATTATTGAGTCAGTGCTCATCAGGAATTGCTACCTAAATTTAGTCAGAGACCATTGTTAAGCATACTTTCTTCTCAACTCTCTCACTTGAAAGGGAGAAATCTGCATATTAGCTATACTATTAAAAGATACTTATGTCTCTGTAGATATTTTTTGTGGTGAGGTTATGCTATGTTTACTTTCTGTTTGGTTTGGTGACTTTTGTTGTTCAGTTTAAAGAGAAAAAAGATATATAGATAACAATGAAACAGTTTCAAAACAGGTTAGTAGGACAGTCACAGAATTAATATGTTGTGTCTTGTTTTCCTCATAGTAGTTATTCAGAGGACAAGATATATGCACAAAATATTATCCAAACAATATTAGCACAGACCTTTCTTTTCAATGAGCTAAGAGAAAATAGCCATATAACTATCTTTTGTACACCTACATTTTTTTCTTTTTCCCTTTACATCTTTCCTCTCTCCTCCATCTCAGTTTATCATTTTTAACAGTTTCTTCCCCATTCATAATATCTATTGTATGTTTTGTATCTTATTTGTTCCATTTTTATACTAGTAACCCATATATATATATATATATATATATATATATAGTGAGAAAATACAATGTTTATACATATGGGTCAGATTTATTTCACTTCATTACAATCTTGAGTTGCATCCACTTACCTATAAAAACCTCCAGTCTATCCTTCTTTATGTCTGAGTAGTACTCCTTTAGATTAAAAAAAATCCACATCTTTTTATCTATTTCTCAACTGACAGGAATTTGGGTTGTTCCAAGATTCTGCTACTACAAATTTTGCTGCTATAAACATGAGTGCACATATATCACTGTGGTATGCTATTTTTAATTCTTCTGGGAAGATACTCAGAAAGGGAATAGGTCAAATGGGCCCTCTAATCTTAGCTTTTTTTGTCCATCTGTTGTACATTTTGGACCCCACTAACTCCTCCAGTTTTTTATGCTAGGAGATAACATGATATTCAACTTTATAAGTCCAAACCATTTCACCCATGAACATGATCTCAAGTTGCATCCATTTACCTGCAAGAGCCTTGAGACTATCCTTCTTTATAGCTAAGTTTTCCATGGTATGAAATACCATATCTTTCTTATTCATTCTGCAGTTGATAGGTAAGTTATCCCTGCTTTTTTTTGGTTTCCTATCATATGGAGCAATTGTTTTTTTTTTTTCTTTGACTTCCAGTCTGTGAATGCCCTTTCAAGTTAAATGTGTTCTTTTATACAAGCCTATTGATGGATCTTATTTCTTGATCTACTCTCCCATAATTCTTTTTATTGGTGAATTGAATTCATCTTCATTAACAGTTACAACCAGCATGCATTGACTCATTTCTGCCATGCTATTCTCCTTTTATTTCCCCCCTCATTTCCCCTTTGTTCAGTTACCTGCCCTGTTTGGTAATTTCCCTCTGCTGCTGTTCCTGGAACTGTGGTCAGCTTTATCTCTCTCTAGAGTATCCTTCAGTGCTATTTGTAGGGTTGGTTTGTGGTCATGAATTCCTTCAGTTGTTCTTTATTATGGAAGTATCTTATTTTTCCATCAATTTTGAAAGATAGCTTTGCAGTACACATCAATCTAGGTTGAAAGTTGTTCACTTTCAAGATTTGAAACACTCCAAGCTCTTCTTGACTTGATGGTTTCAGTTGAGAAATCTACCCTGATTCTGATGAGTTTTCCTTTATAGGTGATTTGTTTCTTTTGTCTAACAGCCTTTAATATTCTGGTCTTGTGCTGAATTTCTGGGATCTTTATTATGTGTCTGAGTGTAGATTTATTTTGGCTATAGCTAGTTGGAGTTCTATATACCTCAGTTGTCTGTATGCCAGGTCTTTTTCCCATGCTTGGGAAGTTTTCTGCTATTACTTCTCTACATAGTCTTTTCATGTCATTTGTGTTTACCCCTACTTTTTCATTAACACATCACTTTTAAATAATTTTTCTTTGCATCATCATGCAGCCATTGAATTGCTATTTATTGGCTCCTTGTTATTTTTAAGAAATCTTTTCTTTTACTATCACTAGCTATCATCCTGTCTTTAAGGTTTGAAAGTCTATCTTCAGTTTCTTTCAAGTGGTTTTGCCAGCTTTTGATGGAGTTTTTAATTTCCTGGATTGTAATTACTTCCTATGTTTCATGCATTGTAATTACTTCCTATGTTGTTCACTCAAGGTTTCCATCATTTTCCTTTTTTATCTATGTCTTCTTTAGATATACTCAGCAAATCCTTCATTATGTTCATGAGTTCTTCATTTACATGAGATATTATTTATGATCTGATAAGTTTTATAACTTCATAAAGTTATTTACTTCAGTTGCAATCCTTTCAGAGATTTCAGATGTGTGAATTACAATTTCTTCCATTTCTATGTCTCCTAGATTTGTTCTGTGTGGGCTTGAGGTCTGAGATCGCCTTTTGCTCCTTTGTCTTAACATTTTCCTACGTCCTCCCATCAAGCTGGTTGTGGTGTCCCAGTACTTCCCACATTTGGCTGCCCTACCCAGTGTAGGGGAATGGGCTAGGCACCTGGGTTTCTCTGCACCCAGGTTTCCAGGGAAGCAGTGGGGTGTGGAGTGGGCTTCTCCAGACCCATGTGGTTACATTGAGGCTTCCCTGATGGCCATGGGTGCATAATCACAGGGCTGCTTCTTCTCTCAGCCTGCATGGCCACCTGGAGACTCCCTCAATTGTGGCAGGTTCACAGGGTCTTATTTGTCTGATTTTCCCACACTGGCTGCCCATGGAAAGCAAGAGTCTCCAATGGTGACCTGTGGGTGCACAGGGCTTATCTGGCTGTTTCTCCCTGCTCACACTGGTTACCTGAAGGAAGAAAGCATCTGGATGACAGCAGGCATGCGGAGATGGGTCTGGTTGTTTCTCCCTGTTGGTGTTGGCTGCTACCAGAAGGCTTACACCTTCTACTGCATGAGGAAATAAACCTAAAGAACAAGGTAACTGCTGTAGAGAGTGATCATCTAGATTTAGAAAACAAAACTACTGAAGAAGCTTTTCGTATTTTGGGAAAATACTGTTCCTCTTACCAAATAGGTGACTTGCACCACTTTCAATTGTGAAAAAAGTGGGTTTGATTTTAGAATTGCTTTCACTTGACATGATGGGAAGATATCTGAGTCCCGCCTAAAGAATGTTAGAAATGTATGACTTAAGCAAAAGACCAGTGGAATGTTTTTAAAAGATAACTTCCACTAAGGTGGTAACACTGAGGAAACTCATGGAGGAAAACTCACTGGAATTAGAAAAAAACAGGAAGAACTTAGTAAAAATCATAGAATGTTCAATCAGAGACCACTGAATAATTGTTTTTCTATTTTTCTGAAGTTTCCATATTTTCTACACCTACTATACCATTCCTTGTATAAATGGGGGGGATATTTACATCTGAGTTTGATTTTATTTTCACCAAATACACTATCTAGAGTTTTATGCTTCATAGTATCATCTAAGTCACAGAGCTAGCTAATTAAAATAATCATTTTTGTTGTTGTTGTTGTATTTCCAGGGCTGATGAAAAAGATCTCTGTGCATAACATCCAGAAATCTGCATTTCCAACACTCTCATGAGGTGATCCTTACACACCTCGAAGTCTGTGAAGCAATGATGCAGAGCCTACAGCACAACCTTAGGAACATTTCCTTATCTCCTATTGCACTGATGCTAATCAGGCTGCATTGCTTCTGTCTGTAGCTTGGGCTTTTCTCAGCTTCACTGAGCATAGCGTTTTCCTGAGCACTCAGATTTCTTTTAGGTGTACTTCTACAGCAGTGCTCCCTCAGAGGGATTACTCAGTAAACCATTTTGGTTAATGTGTCCCAGGTAGACCTAAGTAAACCAACTGGCCCATTAAAATCCTTTACCATTTTGAGAAACAGAGTTCTGAGGGTTTTGTTTTGTTTTGTTTTTCCCTAGACCCCTTATTGTTTTTGTTAAATCTCCTGTTGATACAAATTGATTTCATTATTCTTTGATTTTTCTCCATCAATAATGGTCATCAGAGGTGCAAAAGCAAGCCTGGTATACAGCCACATGCATTATTGAAAAAGATGAAATGACCTGTACTCGGATCAAACCTGCCTGCCCCTGGGGATGGGGGGTGGAATATATGATGAATGGCTTAATGATTTTACACACACACACACGCACACACACACACACACACAGAGTCACTGCACACAGCTTTTGTTCAGTATCTATTATCCCTCATACTAACACAAGAGAAACTTAAAAAGATAATAGAGATATTTCTTTCTCACAGTTATGATAAACCATTAAAAAGCGTGAAATTCCTGCATAGGAAAAAAAGTTCTAAATTCATATTTTTGACAAGGTCCTTAAAATGTGTAAAATCTTTCTCCCTGAGGGAAGACTTTAGGAATATGATTATTGCACTGATATTTTTTTAAACGAAGATTCCTCTTTTTTCCACTCAGATGTAGATATTCTCTTGAAGATTAAAGCATTTTTTGAAATTGTATACAGGGAAGCTAAAAGGCAGTATTAAAATCACACATTGAGCTATGCTAGCAAATAATGTTAAAGGTTACCTTTTTCTCATCAATGCCCTCTAGCAAGATCAGAGACAAGGTCATATATACCCGAAAGGAAGCAGTTAGCTTCCATATCCAGTGAGAGGTACTAATGAGGCTAAGGTCAGGGTTCACTTCCAAAACATGCCGGCCAGCAGGACAAGAGCGATTGGCCTGGCCAAGCTGTTTGTTCAAAGCATTAAAGTCATCTGGGAGTGTTTGCTTGTTTGTTTGTTTTATAAATATCTGGGCCTGATTATAAACCAATCCAATCAATGTTTCTGGGAATGGGACCAAGGAATTAATACTTTTAAAAGAAATATCCAGATAATTTATAAGCCAATCAGATTTTCAAAGTAAATCAACCCAGAAGAACTACTCCCAGGAAGAAGGGAGCCCAGCATGACCACTGGCTGGTCTTTGCAATTCCAACCTCGAATTCTAAAACCAAATGTTATCCATTGAGGACACTTGAAAACTCCAGGGAATTTGTCCTTCTGACCCCATGGATTGGTTTTCTCTGAAGAAGCCATGAATTCAAGAATATTTCACATCTTTATCACAAAGAATGGACTTGCTGTCTTAAAAATAACCCTTCCACTTGCCTCTTTTCATGCATACTTCACTGCATAATGGTGAGGGGCAGAACTCATCTTTTCCCAGGAACAATGAGACACAAGTAAGAAGCCCTTTGCCCTGGGAAATGGCCACTGACTACAAATTTGGCTCTCTGAACTATTCTGCTCTGAGTACAGTGATTTCCCTTGAATTCATCTAGCTAGCCTTCTGGAGAAATGAGATATGGTATATTTTCTGAAGAACTCAGAAAGTTTTTCATGGTTGAAGTCTTTCCAGATGCAAAAGTGAATCCCTGGCCAACATAAAAACAAACAAACAAAGAAACAGGGTGATCTGGAAGGCAATCATGAGAAATCAAACCAAATGAAAAATCTTTGTCTCCACTGGGAACAGAGAAGCAGACTCTGACACAGTGTGGACAAACTAGGAAAACAGCAGGTGGATGAAATAAAAATCATGAAACACTAGCAAATGAAGTCAAAAACAATACCAGCAAAACACATGAATTTTTCACATTCTGACCAGCTGTACTCATGCAAAATATACACAAGCTGACTGTATTTGCTATATTTTCAAATCAGATAGATAACAAATAGTTCTTGGAGTTAAACACAAATGCAGAAAATGGAAAAACTCAATTTATCTTAAGACACAAGTTTTAAAGCAATATTATTTTTAGCTGAGGCTTAGAGAATTTCAATTTTTAAAATTTTCTCCCACCTTTAAAACTTGTCAAAAATTGGATGTGTAATCTCCTCAGCAGCAGAACCTTTAGCCCCAACCCAAATGGCTCAGCAAACATTTCCTTAAGTGCAAGTATCAGACCCATTTGCAGTATCGTCTGCATGGGAAACCCAAAGCCAATGAAATCTGCCTTTGCAAATTTTGACAACAGTATTGACATTTATCCACCATCCCATCTGTTATACTTTTTGGATAGTTTTTAGAAGACAGACTTTCTCTTACTACCTCCTGTTGTAAATATGCTCAAAGATGGGACTTGCCTTGGGAAGGAAGCTGGTAAATGCATTTCACATTTTCAGTGGTACCAGGTACATTTTCTTCTCAAGAGTCAATACAGGGGCCGCTACTGATGGACCTTCTTCAACTTTATGATGCAAAAAAAGCCCATACTATTGTTCAGTTTTTTTGTTCAGTACAGTACTTAGTAAATTACATAATATACTCTATACTTTCTTTATAAAAATAGGTTTTGTGTTAAACAATTTTACCCAACTGCAGGCCAAATAACTGCTCCTTGGACAAAACTGCACAGTGAGTAAGGTAGCATCTGTACTTTTAAAACCATGTCCTTCTTGGACTATAGGCTATCACTTATGGCAGGAGTGCATGCTTAGCATGCACAAGGCCCTGGAACCAATCTTCAGTCCCACCACCATCAAAAAAGTCCTACTTTAGAAATATTAACATTAAAGTAGATTCTGCTCTGTTATTAGAGCAAATAATGCTATAAATGATATCTTTCCTAACTTTAACAGAACCCTTGACTTCAAAGAGAGTAGCTCTGTTACTGCCATTTTGAGAAAGTCAGCCAAAGTGTATTACAGAGAGGAGGAAACTGTGGGTAGATGAAAGTTCTGCCTATAAAGTAGATGTGACTACAGCACATTGTGGTTATATCACACGTGCCTAAAGGATAGAGAATTCAGGTATGAAATGGTGTGGCAAGAGTTGCAAATTAAATAATCCCTGCTTTGGGGTTTTTTCCTTTAGTGTGCTGCAGGAACATGCCCACGTCCTCAGGGAACCGCATGATTAAGTTGGAGTGAAGCACTCATGCCTCATGCTAAATGTAGCATAGGAGAAGTTATTAGATATTTCTTGGCAATTAATTACCTGAGATACACCTTTTTCACAGTTTTAGGTATGTGGGAGAGTTGAAAACACTTAATTGTACCTAATTTGTTGCCTTAAGTTTAATCATCTGCCTTAACATTATGCTGAGACTGTGTCCTAAGAGAAGAATTTGTAAGGGGTATCACTGTGACAACCTAGAGGAAGAGGATTTTTCTTCCTTTACTTTTGTGCAAAATCGTATCTGAATTTGATTGATTTTCTTTGAAATTAAGGGAATTATAAAAGATTGCTAAATATATAGTCAACCCGGTACAATTTGGAAATAGATTGCTCCTGTGGTCTATTTTTAATTAGATGCCATCATTTTCCTCACTCTCATCAGTTTCTTAAAGAAATTTCTTTCCAGATAGAAGCTAAAAGAGACATCAAAGGCCATCATTCCTTTGCATCTGGCCCATTTCACTGCATTCTGTTGTTCACTATGTCACTTTCAGTTACCTGAGATCTGACTATTCCTCTTAATTTTTTTCTGGCTTCCAGTTCCCCAGACCACTGTTGACATGCTGCATTGAATCATGTCTTGTCTCCTGGTTTCAAGATGATTTTCTTGTTTTGAGACCTTTTCCGTTTCCTTCATAGCTCTTAGTACTTGTAATCACATTATTTATGTCTTATTTAATGGCAACTAGTTAATTTTTTTTGTCTTTTCTTACTGAAACTCCACAAGAGAAAGAAAGGAGCTTTTCTGTCTTGTTTACTGTTAACCCTCAACATCTGTGCTAGGACCTAGCATTGAATAACATGTACTCAACAAATACAGGATGGAGGGCCAGGGATTTGGCTCAGTGGCTTACACACCTGCCTGGCAAGTGCAAGGTCATGATTTTGATCCCTGGTACTGAAAGGATAGGTGTATGGATGAATGTATAAATGGGTGTATAAATGAATAGGTGGATGAGAACCTGATAATTCTAGGCTCTATTCTAGATTGGTTCATTTCTCTGATAAATTCCAGTCTACTTTCTATGTAATCCAAAAAAGCATGGCACATTTTAGGAACAGGCCAAAGAATTTGTATACAAATTATTAAAGAATTAGGATCTTCTGGGAAAGCTTAACATAAACATAACATGTTTCTCAAAAAGGGAAAAATGGCAATTGAGAAGCCTGATTGAGGATCATGAGTTCGAGGGGAACAGGCTAAGCATTTGAGCTGCTACTGGTTGCTACTGCTCCAGAGGGAATAAGCAGAATGGATAGAAGATAAACATTTTTAAACCAAAAGCTTTAACTGGATATAAACATAAATATGACTACAAAGGTCTGATGAAGAGCCTTGAAGTCTAGGATAAGATTTCACTTATATCTCATGAGAAAACTCTCCAGGAAATAATGCCCAACTTTACTAGAAATTAAGACTTAGACTTCCTAACTTCTTCCAAGTCTCATGGGAAGAAATATGTGATTCACACCCAAATATATGTGGTTACTATTATACTAGGAAGGGTGAATGGTATCATTTTGCCTTCAATTCAGGTTGGTGAGTAATGGCCCCCTCGAAGTGTTGAAAAACACTCAAATGATAATGGGAAAGGGGTGGGGCGTCAGCCATGTCCCCTAGAAGGATGGTAGGAAGGACCAAGCATTGGTGACAGCATTTCATTTTCATCTCTGCTCATGTTACAGGATCCAAAGTGTTGCCAGTATGGTAATCTGTGTAGTACGGTAAATTGCATGAGCTATTTCTATCTAAATGTAAAAATGAATGATTTATGATCATTATAAAGTGAAATATTTAAATTTTTTTCTCTATTTGTATTAATTATAAAGAAATATATTCTTACAAGTGAAAAGGATTCTAAAATCTTTAAACTCCCTCCACTCCACCAATTTACCATTTCCATTTTAACAAGAGTTCTTTCTCTTTATTTTCCTCCGTGTTATTCCATATTTTCTGTGTTGCAGATATAGATATATACATAGAATGTGTCATCTTTTATGTAATTTTATCATTTTACCTATCTATCCAGCTTGCATTTGTCTACTTACTCAACACCTTATATGTCTCACCTTATATATTACATAACAGTTCTCACTTTACATATTACATAACAGCTATATTGCTCATCTTATATATTGTATAACATCTCATAGTGGGAATATGTATAATTCTAATGATGGAATATTGGGATATCATACTATTCCCCTGTTGATGAACATTCATGTTGTCTCCAGTATTTAACACTTCAGGTAAAGCTTAGGAAGCATCTTGGACACATGTCACATATCTTTATGTTCCAATGCTTTCAGTTTTATAGAATAAGTCATCAGAAGTAAAAGTTCTAGGTCAAATGTGCATTCATTTTTACTTTATACATTACCATATTACTCTCTTAAAAGCTGTAGCAATTTAGAGTCCCATCAGCAATGGGTGAAAGTGACATTTTTCTTGATCCCTACATAGTATGCCTTTGAAAAAACAACTTTTAAAATTCAAAGAATAAAAACTGTGTAAGTACTGCATGCCATCTGACTGCACCACTGGAGCTCCTCAAAGAATAAAAGTTTCACTGGATTATTATTTTACTTTACATCTACTGATGGTAAGTAAAATAGAACAGCTTTTTATGTTCATTAGTTAAGTTTCTTCTGATTTGATGTTTGCCAGGTTTTTTTAATTCTCAGAATTCATCATTTTCCTTTCAAATTGTTGATGTCCTTTATCTGTCGTGTGTATTACAAAAACTTTCTCCTCAGGGCTGGGGATATAGCTCAGTGGCACAGTGGCTGTGTGGCAAACATGAGGTCCTGAGTTCAATCCCCAGTGCTGAGAAAAAAGAAAAGCAGAAAAAAAAAAAGAAAAAGATCTGTAGAAAACTTTTCTCCTCGTGAATCATTTGGTTTTTTTACTTTATTCTTTAACATAAATTATACTTTACTCATTTACATATAGTAAAATATAATACTTAAATATTTTACTTATATATAAAGTATGCTTCACATATACACCTATATAGATGTAACTATGTATATATTTACTTTTATATCATGAAAATATATATATATATATACACATATATATTTTATTGATCCACCAAAAAAATGTATATACACTTCAGGGAAAGAAAAATAGTATGATGTTTTTTTTAACAGATGGTGTTCTCCTTGTATAGGAGATGCTAGAGGATATCAGCTATCACTAAAAACCCACTACACTGCTGGCCCTTAGAGAAGAAAGTGAAAATGCATGTGCAGCAATCTCAATGACCGAGTTATCCAAGCAGCAGCTCGTAGTACTAATAAATGTATGGAAGCTGATGGCAAACACTTTGAGAATCTCTTAGTAATTGTAGAGGTGAAAGGTAGTGTTGATCTGACAATGTCTCTAATGTTGTTTGACTTTACCTCTACTGACAGTGAGTAAAATAAAGCAACTTTTTATGTTTATTAGTTGGCTCAGTTTCTTCTGATTTGATGTTTGACAGCTTTTTTATTTTGTAAGTTTTTATGAATATATACTTACACAAGTTTTTCTTTGCCTAAAATGTGTATACATTGTTTTGGTGAAATATACATAAATGTATACACATTGTTTGGTGGAATATACATATACATATATAGATGTATATATGTATATACATACATTCATTCATTCATTCTATGGACTTCAAGTCCTCAGCCATAAAGTCTCTTCTTCCCCAAAACTACTTTTCTACAAATATGTTCCTAAAATATGTTCCTAAAATTTCTCTTAATACATATAATGTTTTATTTCTTACATTAAATTTCATTTCATCTCTGATTTGCTTATCTTAGTTTTCTTCTGGATGAGCCAGCCAAAGGAGCACTGTTTAGTAAGCAGTCTGGGAGGACAGTATGCATAACCACATCATTACAAGGAAAAAGGGTGAGTCACACTGAAAAAATATCCTGAATTCAACCTGCTGCAAATTGAGCCCCCAAAAGCACTGCAAGCATATGCAAATAGTATCACTGTCTCATTTTCTTTCTTTCCTCTTACCTCAACCCATCATTGATTCTTCTAAGACTACTCTCTTGTTCACTCCCTACTACTATTTCTAGAGGAGGTCCTCACCCCCAAAGTGTGAAGCAGGTGGCCCAGACATAAATACGGCCAGCAAGATCACACCCTGATAGCTTCCCGTCCATCCTGCCGCCTCTTGCCACCTGAGAAGGCATGCCCTGTCTTGCCAGATTACCTAATTTTTAAAGAGAAATTTAAAATATTGGTTTTATAAGTAAACTTCTAATTTTTAATTATTAGGAACACATTTCAATTAAACACAGAGACAGACACACACACACATATACGCACACACGCGCACACACACAGACACACACACACACTGCGAGACAAACAAAGACAACTTTAGGCTTTATTCTTTCCATGAGTTACCACTTTGCAACCTCAGGGCTGCTCCAAGTCTTGCTGACTTTAATGTGTTCCACATACTCTGCCAGATTTGCTCTCTTGCACTCTACTCAAAAGCTGTCTGTTATTTTACCCAGTTGAATGAATTATGTCTCGAAGTCCTGGCCTGAGTTTCAACATTGTCAGCCCTTTGCCCTTCACCTACTTTGCCAGTGTGGCCTCCACCTATCTTTCCAATGTTACCCACACTTAGCCACAAAGCCTGTGCAGGTTAATGTCTTTAGGCACGGAAAAAACTATCTTATACATGAAATTCCCAAAACCCATTCATGTAGTGGCTGGATGACTAGTCTTTTAAGGAATAATGTGTTGACAGGTTTGGGAGTTGAAAGAAGACTGACATGACAGATGGGATTTAAATTGAACAGGGCCTAGAATAAAGATGAAAGAGTTTGGACATTATTCTACTGGCGAGATGTGTAGCAGAAAGCATGTAATACTAAACACCAGAAAGCCTGGATTTAAATCTAGTTCTCATGTTTTTAAATCATCTGAGCCTGGATATGTAGCATACTGACTGAAGCTGAATTTCTGCATTTACAAAGTGAAGGAGTTGGAGGCAAGTGACTCTATAAATACATAATTTACAGGACTTGCTATTACTTAGAGATGAAAGCAGAGGAAGGGCTCATAGAGCCCTCCGATTTGGAGTGTGGGAAACACAGAAGTTTAATGACAAGGACCAGTATTTGGCTAATGAATATCATATTGGTCTATTTACTAATAAATACACATAGGTAAAAGGAAGAAATAGTAAACAGAAGTAGGTATAGAAATGCTTAATTTTCTTCTGTCTCTTCAGTCCCTTCCTGAAAAGCAACTCCAAGCAAAATGGCTTTAAATGGTCAGATGCTTTATTAACTCCCATTCTTAGGTGAGCTTGAAAACTATTAAATAAATATTCTGCAGGTTTTTCAGCTGCAGCAGTCTTGTGAACATGGTATCCCTGTAAACACGCTATTTGTATAAACATATCTTTTAAATACATTCAATATTTTTCAGAATAGAAATGCATCTATACAAAGAGGTGTAATTGCAGCACAGATCTACATCCTGACAAATTTTCCTCTTTAGCATTTTTGACAACTCTCTTCCCTAACCTTCACCTGTCCTTTAGTGAATTTGATTTGAATGGTAAAAACATAAAACTGAGAAAGAAGAAAATGAAAGACTTGTTAATACCTAACAGCTTATAGGAATCTTTACTGAAAACTCCCTAGAAATGTATAGACCAATATCATAGTTGCTAGCCAAATAAAGCCATAAATCAGTTGAAAAGTAGTTAATCTGAACTGAGAACTTCTATAAGGAGAAATCAGTTACTAATTATCATATAGAAATAAAGAATTATCTCCACTCAGGAGAAAGAAAAAGAATTCTATTTTGACTGTGTTGAGTCTGAGGTAGCACATTCAAGGAAAATGTCTGGAGTCATTGGAGCTAAAGGTCAGAAATTCATGAATGAAGGTAGAATATGAGATGTCTAGTTAGGTAAACTTCAGCAAAAAGTGATGGACTTTTGTATGAACTTTTGTATCTCCCAATGCTAGCTATTTGTTTAAAAACAAATTGGCTTTCAATTGCCGAGACTCATTCTCATAATACTAAACTAGGTATAACCGCTTCTATCCCTCAGCACGTATTACTCAGCATTTTTCAGACACCAGAGGTTGCTCAGGTGCTAGAAACACAATGATAAACAATGACACCTTGCAGAAGACTTGGTCCAGGAAGGAAGACAGCAATAAAATTAGCAATGATTAACTGGTGTGACTTACCATAATCTGTAATTGCTGAGGAGCAGTACAACCAATCTTGGAGAAGACAAACCTAGCCCGTCTTTACCCAGGTAACTCACATTCAATTCCATGTATAGCGTAGCTGTCCCTCTTTACAGCCTCCCTTCACATCTCAGAATCTGAGAAGTGTTCATCTACTTTCCACTTGTGTGTGAACCTCTACCAGAATCCACATGCTAGAGGGCCATTCTCTTCTCTTTTCTTCTCTTTTCTGTCTTCTCTTTTTCTTCTCCTCTCCTCTCCTCTCCTTTCCTCTTGTATCCCCTGCTCTCCTCTTCCTTTATTTTCCCTTCCTTTCCTTTGCCTGCCTCCCCTCCCCTTCCTCCCCCTTACCTTCCCTCCTTGCTTCTGCTCTCCTCTGCTCCTCTGCTTTTTTCTTCTCTCTTCTCCTTTCCCTTCCATTCCCTTCCCTTTATCCCTCCCCCCTCTCTCCCTCTCTGCCTCTCAAGCAGTGAAATTTCTATATTTTCTATCTCTTAGGCTGTGAAATATTCGTATTTTCTATTACTAGATCCTTAGCAACACATTTCAACTGCTGAATAATTGTTTCATTTCCCTCTTTCTTCAATTAGAGGTCATGAGTTCAAGCTCTAAAAACAGATAAGGACTAAAACAAATGACAAAGAGTCCAGAATGTAGAAAGTCTGGGACTATTCCTTGGGAAATACCTCATTTGAGGAGGAGAATTCTAATGTCATACAACCTAAGGCAATTTCCCAAAAAGAAACTGTCAAATAATACTATCAAACACTGCAGTGATATCAATAAAAAGGAGTTACAAAAGGTCATTGGATGTGGTAGTATGTAGTATTTGAATTTGAATCAAAATGCTGTAGAATAATTTGCCTAGTAACTTCACTTTAGCAATGATAGATCTTTGTTTTTCTGTCTGTATTATGAAGCTCTGAGAAAAACATGATATTCTTTTGCCAAATGACAATAAAAGTCTTTTGAAGGTTACCAGATGCCTCCTACGTCTACAGCAAACATTGAACTTGGGCAACAAGGGAAGTTGGGTGATTCTCTTTCTAGCATGAGCCGAAGCATGACTCTGGCATTGCTAGGGAGAGCTTCAGTTTCTCTTTTCAGTTATTTTTAGCAGGTAGCTGAAGCACACAGCTTCAAGGGTGTGAGAACCTGGCTGAATCATACATCCCCTCTTCTTCCTCACAGACTACATTTTACCCAGCTATCTCCACCCATCAGACCACATGCTGCAGTGCAGGAGAGAGGACTGAACTAACCGACGGGTGGTTTTTGTGTTTTGACTTGGCTGCTTTCTAACCAAGAACAAGTCATTTCTGAGGGCCTGTATCTCTTCACAGGTACAATGTGCCTTCCTACATTATTGTAAGTTGCTTAGAGCAAGCACAAATTTTATTTCTTTAGACTCACATCTTTTTGAATTTTTCTTATTCAAAAATAAGAAAAATTCAAAAATTAATTTAGAGCTCTTGTTTAAATATTAAATGTCTAAAGTTCTGTCATGTACTTAAAAATTCAAAAGGTTTTTCAAATTCAGGTAATATCCAGATGTATCTGTTTAATGTCTTAGCCTTTGCAAGGCATGTTCCTGGCAACAATCTTCTTGTTTTTATAAAGTTTTATTAGAACACAGTCATCCGCTTTCACTTACGTGCCCTCTATAGCTTGCCACCTTCAAAGTCAAGTAGACACAACAGAATCCACCCAGTCTGCAAAACCTAAAATGCAGTAATTACCATCTGGCTTTTTATAGAAAGCTTGCCAACCCCTGATACAGACTACTGTTGGATGCTGAATGTCAAGAATGCATGTTGGATAAGGTCCAAGTGGGGCATTAATGACAGTACTGAACCTGTGTGCATTCTTGCTCTTGGATAATACTGAATCTACCTTGAAATAAGCAGACTGCAATAAGAATGAACTCAGTGGTCAGCAAACAGACATTCTTTTATGGTCCTCCATTATCTCCGAGATCTGCATGCTTGAGTGAGGAAGCACCAAAATGGAATAAGGGAATTAAATACTGACTTTGTTCTTAAGCCCTTGTAACTCAGTAATGTCTAAAAACTTGGGCAAACAGCTTATATGGCAAAGCTATTTTTTGACTAATTTCTCTTTACATTCAGGATCCAAGTATGGCCTCAGCAACTCAAGGAAGATACTACTAGAAGCACACCTGGCATATTTAAATAGTGTATGCTGATGGCCAGTTCTTAAGGCTGTGGGATCCTCAAGGGGATTGCCTTTGTTTCTGACAGCACAGAATACATATATTGCTGTAATAGATGTTCAGTAAATACTTTTGGATCAAATGAACTAACTATGAAGTTAGAGGTATCCAGATACCTCTAACTTCATCTGAGTCATTGTGCTGATGAAAGAAGGAAAGAAAGAAAGAAAGAAAGAAAGAAAGAAAGAAAGAAAGAAAGAAAGAAAGAAAGAAAAAAAAAGAAAGAAAGAAAGAAAGAAAGTCTTTCTGCCCAAAACAGGACCTAAACACAAACTTCTTCACTCTCCAATCTAATTAACAAAATCTAATTAATAAAATCATGCAAAGATCAAATATTTACATGACTTTATTAATACTCTGTGTGAGGCATTAGAAGTAGATATAAGTAGATATAATTCCATTGGTTTCACGATATAATTCTTTTTTTTTTCCAAGACTCTCTTAGGATCAGTTAAGATCTCCTTTTATGCTGAGGACCTGGAAGCCTCTTACTGACATGGAAAGATATTGTATAGAATGAAGAGTAACAAAGGGAAGCTGGTAACCAGGGTCTAAGCTGTACTATGTTCACCCAAGAAATCAGTGTAAAACAGCAATTGACTTTGGCTGGGTGAAATGCATACCAATTAATGATGGACAAACAGGTTCAGATTAAAGCTTATAATTAACAAATGAGTCATTAAGGCACACACTTTTAAAAATGTGGAAAAATCATGAGCCATGCAGCATGCCCAGAAGCAATCTTCCAGTTATATGGATGCATTTAAATACAATACTAATTTTTGGGGACCTGCCATTTGTAAAAGTACTGAGATGAATCATGATGAATTTATGAATGTGACTCTGGATTGCCCATTACACAAGCCTTTCCCTGGGGAAGTGAACCATCCTGAGAGCAACTCCTAATAAGCAGAAATTAAGTGCTACTGTCCCCTGTCCTAAAAGATAAAAAAAAGTATCTGGGGATGGGAAAGAGGGATGCATAATTTGGTTGTATATGAATAGTGCGATGGGAGAGAGACAGGCAGCTATTTTAAGAATCGTGGCCTGGGAAACCACATTCCCTGTGCTCAGAGCCAGAATCCCTCTTACACAATAAATAATTCATAAACTCCACAACGAGTGCCTGGCTAGGAGGCCTGCTTCCTGCAAACTGCCTCTTTGGCTAGTCTTGGAAAAAGCCATGGATCACCCTGCAGCTTAGACAGAATTTTTGCTTTCCACGCAAGGATTAAGATCAAGGCCCTCAGCAAGGGTACATCAGGAGGAAACCAACACAATCCTGCCATTGTTTTTGTTATTTATAGCTTATTGTTTTAAAAAATTGGAACTGACTGGACTCCTTGTGGTAAACTTAAGATCTCATGCACGAATTTGGCAGATACTTTTACTGAAGCAAATATAAAAAAACAAATTCAAGATATTGCACACTGTTCAAGAGAAGTGTAGCCAACTGAAAACTCCTCCTGCCCAGCAGTTTTTTCACCAGTGTCTTCTCTGGCATTCACCTGGGGTGATTTTGATGAAAGGTCAATTGGCTTTAATCCTTCAATTAACTCACAAGTTTTCTAACAAAAACTCAAAAAAGCAAAAAAGTCCAAATATCTCATTTGCCTCATCTCTGAGTTTAATCGGGTCTATGTAATGCTAAGAGATTTATACAAAAGAATAATGAGATATCAACACAGAGCATACACAGTACAACAGCATGCAAGCTCTAAAATGTCAGTAATTGCTCTAAATGACTCTTGAGGAAGGTACTCATTCCCTAAGTCAATCTATGCTACATTTTTGAATGGGTAGAATGTTGTGTTTGTTTTCCAGGCCTAAGACTATGGCCCTGCAAAAGTCTTATCTTTGGGATGTCTTTAGTCAATAAAGGACATTAATAAGGGTGATAACAAAGATGGACAAATTGGGATTCCTCAAAGAGCTTAGAATCAGTACAAAGACTGCACTTTAGTATAAAAGGGAACATGTGCAATTGTTTAAAACTATCCAAGGTCGTTGACGCTCAAAGTTGAATACCAACATGCAATTAAATAATTCGCTGTAGAACAGAAATGAGATTCTCTGGAGTTTTAAAAATGCATGTCCCACTTGAAATGGCTCTAAATCTGCCAGGTAGGCAGCAGGTGCTCCTACCCCTTGTACCTCTCTTCTATATACCACCTTACAGAGAATAAGGGGAAAATGTCCTTTTATGTCTATATTTACTGGGTCTGCCAAATGCTTATTTGCCTCTAGGGGGGAGTCTCTAAGGTGAAAAAAAGTATTTCAGTTATTGTGGCTGTCAGACCAGATGGCTCAGGCACAGGTATTAGATCTAGAGATAAAACAGGAAAAAGAATAAAGAGTCATTTTGGTCAAGTCGACTTCTATTATGATGAGCAGTAAAATGTCAAACTGGTCTTTCAGTCAAATTAAATTAAAAAGGATTAGAAAGGAGACTAAAATTTTTCTTTAAAAACTGCATGTAGTTAATTTTTTGAATGGCTTCTGATCTTTGACCTATAATTAAATGCCACAAAGATTAGAATTACAGAGGTTACATTAATTCAGAGACTGGAGGTGAGAGTTAAAGGTTTTTGCCCTAGTATAACTTACTGTACAGTTGTGGTGGTGGTCTAACATGGCGGAAGACCAAAGTGGGAAGGCCTACCACTTTCTGCTTCTTCTATAGCCCTAATTGCAACTCCCCTTCCTGTTTGCACACACAGAGAATTCCAATCGGATCCTCACACATCATCAATATCAGGCCCATGTGCCACTTCAATCCGAGGTCATGTAACCTTCTGCCTCTCTGTAT
The DNA here is from genome assembly GCA_004027455.1 of Hydrochoerus hydrochaeris. NCBI lineage: Eukaryota > Metazoa > Chordata > Mammalia > Rodentia > Hydrochaeridae > Hydrochoerus > Hydrochoerus hydrochaeris. Next base: position 83,742 of record PVLA01007057.1, on the reverse strand, counting down.
CTGGTTGAAGGAGACAGCCCAGGCACCATGGACTGTGTGTCCCTTTCCACGTCCTCACCTCAAGAAACCTGTTCATTTTGTACTTTTGCTTCTCTATTGCACCAGAATACTCTAACAAGACTAACTTTGATGGAACTAATCACTTCCCATTTTTAAAGCCAGCATTCATTTGGAAAAGAAGGTATTACAACACTGAGAAATTAAGTATTATATCAAAAGAGCTCTTCAAAACCCAGAATCAATATTATGCGTTAGTGTTATCCCAGCTTTATTGTCTTCCAGGTTCTGTTACCCAATCTATCTATTAGTTTTTATTGCACCTTCCATCATTTTTAACATTTCACTTTGTTGTCCTTTAATATGCTTTATATTTCCATAATGCCTTTTATCTCACAGCATATTTCAGCATCAATTAACTAAGATACCCAACATCCTTGTGTGGGTAGAAGTGTCCTATTATCCTAATTTGGAAGCTGGGAAAAGCAGGTTACATGAGGTGAGGTGACTAGCCAATCAGTGAAGAGGCAGAGAATTGTCTTGCAGTTTAGGATGCCTAGTGATCTGTTGCTAACTAGCAGGAACATGACAATCTCTAGCCTGTAACTTTTCTCATGGGTGTGCATTTTATGCAGAGGGAACGTTGATATTGAGGTCTACTTGAAGAACCAAACTTTTATAATATTAATCCATTTATCCTTCTAAAACAAAGAAGTTGCATTGAAATAATTTGAAAGTCTCTTCCAATTGTACACTCCTTAACTGCTGCTTCTCAACAGGCAATTTAGTAACTATTAGTGGTTTGATGAAGACCAGGCTGATGCATTCAAACCTATTAATAAATAGAAAAAGAAATCGATGTTTTCTAAAGAAAAACAGAATGAAATTGAAATGAACCTTTGTAGTAACAGTAAAACTGCTATTTTTTGAGCTCTGGAGCTCATATTATGAGCTAATGCCTATGTGTGCTTTCTCACCTAATCCTAGCAACTCTAGAGCAGGAAGATTGTTCCTGTTCCCCTTTAAGAGATGAGAAAGTAAAGCAAATAGAGATTAAAATAAATTACCGAAGGTCATAGAACTAGTAAGATAGAGAGCTTGCACCCAAATTCAGACACTCTTATCTCCAGAGCCCATGCCCTGCAACTGCTTTTCTGTTGGAGTGAGAGGCCACTTACTCTTCCTCCACATTAGGACTCCTCCACATTCTTCTGACCAGCACAGTGGACATCATTCAGCACCACATCTGCACTGTATTTTCCACCACAATCTCCAAAAGAGTAAGACGGACTTTTTCACCTCAGTGACCACAGGCTCTTTTAAACGTCTTATTCCTTGTTGTGACAAATAAGAGGATCCAATGCCTAAGTTACCATTTCTGTGCCTTGTGGGACCATTTGAGAATTTGCTGAAAAGGTATCATGGGGACAATGGACAGCAGCACAGGCAAGGATGTCCAGCTGGACCAGCACAACTGAGGCCAGGTGTTCACACAGTCTCACCTCTTTCCGTTCTGTTCCTCCTTCCAATTGGCCCAAATCATTGCCACCTTTTACTGAGTGTTTATATTGACTTCGGCACTATCTTTAGTGCTTTCCACATATTATTTTATTCCTTCCTCCCTCCTCCCTACAATATGAGACCATTAATCTCATGCAGTATGAGAAAATGGATTTGAAGAAGTTTAAACAACTTCCCAAAAATAATGCAGGCATTCGACACAGGTGACATGATTACAGAGCCCAAGCAAAATTTGCACACTATTGTTTCTCCACCTTTAGATGCCCAGAAAATGTCCTACTTATGAAAATATTTATATTCCAAGATTCTTTTTAATTATGTCTTGGAATACTTAGAGCTATTATAGGCATTTGACCTCTGGTGTCTAAAGCAAACACTAAAGACTAACTTCTGAAAAAGCCCCAGGTTTTCTTTTTGCAACAAAAGCTCATCGGTCTGGACTGTGTGCAGCCGCGGATTGAAGGTGGCTGTACAGAAATCCCCAGTGCCTGGGGAGAAGGGCAGGGGAATTGGGTCATCTTGGCTGGCATCGCAAGAACAATCACAGGCAGGAAGAAGCTGATTTTCTTATATTTTCAAATTTGATTTCCATGCCTTTATAGGTGGAATTCTCTGAAAGACAAGAAGGGAAAAATGAGAGAAGAGCTGATTAAATTCTATATATCCAAGATTTATAGGTTCAGTGAATTAGCAACTAAAAGAGATGGCCTTTAAGGCGCCAGGGGAGGTTTGCACTCAGCCTTGGTTATCTTTTCCTTCTGAATAGCAGTATAAACTCCTGGGGAGCAGATGAAAGTTGCCTTGCAAGACAAAGGCACAGGCATTGCTTCTTTTCTCTATCAGATGGAAGAAAAGAAACTGCAGAAATCCTTTATAGTTAACTATTAAAATTGGTCATTCCTTTTTTGCTTTTTTTCTATAACTTCTCTAACCTCAATCTCTAAAAGCAATCAAGCAATAAAATTTCTCCCTGGGTGAGCAGCAAACAGGAAGGTGTCTCACCTTCTTCCCTCTCCTTCTAAAGCCAGCATCCCGGACAACAGCTTAAAAGGGAGCTAGGCAGGGTCCATTTGCCAAAATAGATCTCAGCCCCCGGGTATGTGTTCAGTTTTGGCCCCAAAATAGTAGGAATTCTTCAAGGTCTGTGAAAGAACATAAGGTGTGAAAGGAGGTAGTAGCCATCTGAGTTTATTCCATCCCTAAGACTGTAGAACACTACAGCTCTGGATGGAATTATCCGAAACATCCAAAGAATTCAAGGGACAAGAGAAGTAGTAAAAGTGGAAGCAGTATCCCAAATTGAAAAAAAGGGGAAAAAATGAAACATTCAGTAGAGTAGCAAGATAGAAAAGCCAGAAGAAAAAGAGAAAGAAAAAAAAAAAAGATATCTTGGAAAACAACTTACTTATGTCAACAATTTACCCAGGCGGTTACCCAAAAAGACGGTTGTCAAAAAAGAAAGGAAAGAAAGAAAGAAAGAAAGAAAGAAAGAAAGAAAGAAAGAAAGAAAGAAAGAAAGAAAAGAAAGAAAGAAAGAAAGAAAGGAAAGAAAGAAAGAAAGAAAGAAAGAAAGAAAGAAAGAAAGAAAGAAAGAAAGAAAGAAAGAAAAGAAAGAAAGAAAGAAAGAAAATGCACTGAAAATCAAAGATTCAAGATAGAAGAATAGACAGGCAAGACAGTGCACTCGGGAAGCTGAGGCGGGTGATTGCTACAAATTCTAGGCCAGCTCGGGCAATAACATGAGTTCAAGGCCAGCCTGAACTGCACAGTGAAATGCTATCTCAAAAAGAAGAAAGAAAAAAAAAAGATGGAAGAATAGAGCCTTAACTCTGAAGAGTTCACAGCTGAGATGGGGAGCTAAATAATAGTTATGCATAGATTAATAGTATTCTTAGCTGCACTCCTGTTCTATTCCTCTAAAGCAAACTTAATCCTGTGAAAAAGCCCTTGCATTTCCTAGCCCTTCTTTTACAGAAAGAGGTGATTTCAATGCTGTTTTGAATATCTGAGGCTGAACACGTGTTCAACAAATGGCCAAGTTAAGCAGAGCACTTGGGCCCGGGGATACAGCTCAGTGGCACAGCACCTGCCTGGCAAGTACAAGGTCATGGGTTTGATTCCCGGTACGAAGGGGGGGTGGGGGAAGCAGAGAGCACCCATAAAGACAGTCATAAGCCCAGCTTCTTCCAGGAACTGTGGTTCACACAGCATGCCTCCCCGGGATGGCAATTCTTTTAGAGTTTTCAATGATAACAAACAGCCCACTGTGGCACACATGCTATACATTTGCCACCACTGGATAGATGATCCTGGAAAAACATGGGGGTCGCCACAGAGTTATTTAAAAGAATGGGCTTTGAAGTTGACCTCCTGAAAGCAAAGTGATTCTTTCACTTGTAATGAGGTAACTTGAAGCAAACTCTCCGTCTTCCCTTTGCCCCAGTTGACCATTCAGCTCAGGTCCTGCCTATCTTTTGGGATTCTTGGAAAATTTAAATCAATTAATATATGCAAGATATTTAGAAACATGTAAATGGTGAAACAAAATATCCTTCTCATTATGGACAGTGATGTGCAGAAAAATAATAACATGATGGGAAATCCCAGTTTTTATTCTAAATACTGTACAGACTAACTTAAGCCACACACGCTTGTGGAGAAGGTCCTGTTATTATCATAATCTTATTGATGAGGAAACTGAGAAACAAAGTGGTGAAGTTTGCCCAAAGCCACACAGCAAGTAGTAAAAGTGTTAGGGTCTAAATAGAAAGTGAGGCCTATATCTTGGTTCTCATTATTGAATTATCCCACCATTCTGAACACATTTGTGGCTTGTCAAGGTGTTACAGGCAGCTGAGCTAATTAGAAACGTTATAGGCAGTCAGACAAGGCTCAAAGGAGCCAGCGCGGAGGACCAGATGTCTGATGACCTTGGAGGAGACATACCTCTTGCTGTGGGCCTGATCTCAGGACAGAAGGCAAAACAAATGCAACCACACCCTTAAATTTAATCCTTAGGGATTAAGTCTGGATCACCTGGAGAAATCAGGAGCCACCATCCCAACCCCCTACAGGAAGTCACTGAGTCATAAAGAATGCTCACTTACTACCTGACTTGCTACCCCATTTGTCCTTGATTTGGTCAATTTACCTGAACAATGAAACTTATTTGTTGACCATAGCTCTGTCCCACCTCATGCCCATCTATCTTGCAAGTTTCCAGTTTTCCCCACCTCACCTCATGATTTTACTCTACAAAAACCCCGAGAACATACAGAATCTTTGGTAACCCACTAGGGACCCCTTCTTCTCTCTCTCTCTCAGACAGAAGCTTTCTATCTCTCAATAAATATATTCTGTCTTTAACCTCCATTGTTCCTAAAATTCATTCTTCGATTTTAGAGAACACGAATTCTATCAGACACAGTAGGTAGTAGTTTAGGAGTTTCATTCCCCTATGTCAGTGGGGCCTGGAAGATATTGAGCACTGAATAGTGGTATGAATTTTTAAAATTTCATAATAGATAACAGAATTCTAATTAGGATCAGTCAACATTTAGAAAATACAGTTTCTGTGCATTTTTCCAAAGACTGAACAGAACCTGTGGCAGACAATTAAGGAGCACACCAATAATAATTGGCTGATTGAATTACTGCTGAACAGGTGGTTGAAAGTGGAATAGCCATTATCACTTTCCCGACCTTGATTGCTGATGGGAGTACCACGAGCCTCCTGCATATCAATCTTTACCCAGCTGTACCTCTTAACTAATTAATTTTTAAAAGATCTAAGTCAATTAATTATGAAGCAATGAGTTGTCACTTCCAGCTGCCAGTGTATCTCTATTGCAAAGTGAGCTAATTAGTTAGCTTGCTCTCTCTTAGAAACACATTATTTGCATATCTTCCCACGAAGAACAGGTTATATACTGTTCTGAAGGAAATTTTTAGACTAATCTTTTTGTGGACATTCACCATAAGAATGCCAGATGGAGAAAATCATTTTTTACATATCTAATCAAGTTAATAAATAAGCAAGCCAACTTCAGAGTTTCATGATGGAACATGTCAAAAGCCTTTAAAAGGCTGTGTGAGTTCAGTCAAAAACCAGCGATGTGGTGTTGCCCAGACACTCTTAACCTTGAGCAAGTAGGAGTCAAAGCAAAACTAAAGATCCAATTCTATTTATTCCCTGTTAATTTTGGGCAGCCTTAACACAAACTCGAAGCGATGTCTTTTCTTGTGCAAAGAAACTATTATTTTTCTTTGTCTCATTCTTCTTCCTAGCTGTCTGAGAAGAAAAGGTGTTCCTCTTATCCAAGGCTAAAACCTCCATCAAAGGTCTTAATCTCATTCCCTCCTGTCCCCTTGAGACTTGGCTGTATAAACAACTCCCTGCTTTCTTTTGTGCTATCAACTGTTTTCTTTCTTGACCTTTTCTTGGTGTACAAATAAAATAAATTCCCCTACTACTGAAAATCAGCTTCCTAAAGGCCTGTGACTACCAAAACCACTACTCAAACTCTTTTGCTAGCCTTATTCCTCCTTCCAGCCCTAAGAAGACACAAGTTTACTTTTCTTAGAAACAAATTGCTAAGACTCTGATCCATTTTAGCACTTTGCACATAATCCACGGTATCAGCCAAGTATTAGCTGCTGTAGTGGTTGTTATTGTTATTTTGAATGATGGGATAATACAATATCTCAGGGCACATGCTCCAAAATAGTGCAAGTTAAATTCTGGCTTCACCTTCTTCTGATTCTGTGACTTTAGGCAGGTTATTGAATTTTTGAAACTTCGACTTCTTAAGTATGAACCATAACCACTTATTAAGTTGAAGCAGCAAATAAATGAGGTAAAACATACAATATGTTTAACACCATTTCTAAAACACAGTAAGTACTCAATCACATTTTTTAATTACTCAGCAAAACACTGCAAGTAGCTATTTTTAATTCATTCCTCTTCATTCTAATCAGTACAATGAATTTCTTTTGGAGAATAACTGCTGAGTCCAGAGATGTAGAACACTCTTATCTCCAATTTCAGAGTTGAAGCCCAATCATGTCTGGCCAATCAGATCAATGCATTCTCTTTCTGGCCTGTGACTCACGCCTGAGCAATCAGAGCAATGCATCCCCTTCTATGGCCATATAATTCCAGTTCTGTAATCAACATAATCCCACTGTTTGTGCCTTTTTGTTTAGTCCACAAAAGGGATTTGCCTGAATGTTTCCATTAAGGATTTTTACAGGTAATTCCAGTATCTTTGCAGGAATTATCAGTAAGAAATATTGCTTTTTTATTACTCAAAAGGACACGATGTAGAAAGCTTCTAGGATCATCTTGGTATCACATCAAATGAGGAGAAAATCCCACAAAAAATGCACACCTAACTCAAATGACCTGACATTGTCTGAATTTTTTTTTTTTTTTGTACCAGGGATCAAATTCATGACCTCGTTCTTGCCAGGCAGGCACTTATGCCAATTTTCACTCTTTCACCTATAAATTTAGTTTTGCTATAGGAAAAAACCTCTTTTGCATTTTGTCATTTGCAACTGAAACTGTGTAAACATTTACAATGTTTCAACATAGCTAGTTGTCGCAGTAAGAAACTCTTTTGTCTATTTTCTTGCTTATTTATTTACTTGATAGTTTTTTATTTTTGTGTTACTGGAAATCAAACTCAGAACCTAGCACCCACTGAGCTTGCACTATTCCTTTGAGCTGTACCTCCAGCCCTTTTACATATCTTATTCTGGGGCCATAGCAGAGATCAGGAGATGCTTGATAAATAGCTGTTACATAAAAGTAAAAATATTGTTTCTGATTATAATGGGGTACATTCTGTACCCATGATTCATTATCTCACTCACCCTTTCAACATGAATTGATGCAAATGCAGACTAAAATGATGATGGCAGAGCAGAAAAATATATCCTTCACAAGTCCATAACTTTCCTTTGGCTAAGAAATACTTGTGGATTTGAAATGTTATCTCTATTATAAAAGAAAACAAATAGCTTCTTTAACAAAGCACCTAACTGAGCAGACCAGAGAACTATGTTAATAATTTTTCTAATGTGGTAATACCTCCCTTGACAATGGAGAATTGCATACTTCTGCTGTTAAAATTACTTCCTTTGTGACATTTTCTATTATCTTTCAGGACTGGTTATTTTCTTTGAAGGCAACCTTTTCCCAAGTTTACGGTGGAAACCAATGGAATGAAAGAAGCAATGGACGAATTCACTTTTGTCCAACTTTTTAAATTTCACAGTTTTTCCAAAAATTAAGAGATGCTTGTAAGGTGGTCCTATCGTATTAACCATGCCTAAAACATAATTTAATAGTCTTGTAATTGAAAAAGATTCTTTCCATTCTATTGGCTGACGTATAACTGAGGCAGAAAGTAGACAGTGTTATGGAGGAGCAAAATGAACAAAGAATTCAAACAAACTATGTATTTAGTTGGGAGACATGGGGACATTTATGGGAACTAAGAAATGAGACCCATTAAGAGATTTATGTAAGTGGAGGTCATTCAGACTGACTGTAAAACATGTGTTTGTTTTCAGGTTTTGTTTTTTTGGGTTTTTTGTTTTGCATTTTTTTTTTTCCATGCAGATGGCAACAGAAATAAATTCAGGGGGGAAAAAACTGCACTGCATCAAAAGCCCTGCAGGCATATTCCTGTTTCTTCTGTCACTCTGAATCCCAAGAACACAACAAAAAGAAACTGGAGCCAGTTATGAAATCATGGCAACCAGTCGAACTGCTGCGGAGAGGCTCTTGTCCTGTTTGGCACGTTTTCCACACATTTTCCAGGTCTCGGAGGGTTTTCATTAGTGAAAGGGCCACTGCTGAACAAAAAGCCTGCAACTAAGAGAGAGAAAGGTTGCTGCTTCCTCAAATTGGCATCTGCAGCTGCTGGTCTTTAGAGCCTGTGCTAGTCATGGCCCCTCCTCTTTGTTATAAAAGCTGGCACCATTTTAATTATTTTTGTAAATTTTGCCCTCCATTAGCTCTGCCACACTGAGACATAAAGGGAAAAAATCCTCCTCTGATTTGAGGATTCATTAAGCAGCTGTTGTTACTTATTAGATGCAGTAGCTGCTGGAAATCAGCTGATTTGCTGGATTGACATAAAAAAGTGTAGTATCCTTGCCAGATTGGTTTTTATTTGTTTCATTTTGAGGTGAGACCACTAGGAAATACAGACATCCAGCGAGAGAATACACCTCAAAGGCCATTTGTTCATTCAGTAAATGCCATCGCGCCTACTCTGTGACGGCGCTGTGATACTGCACGTTTGCCATTGTGTGGTGAACCCTTTGCTAGAGAAGTTTTTTATTTTTATTTTCTCTAGAATAAATTAAGAGACAAACTAGATAGCAAATATTGGATATTTAAATCTATAATCTGTGCACCCACGTTCCATCCCATCTCACTTTACTTTCCAGATTTTAGCAAGGACAAAAAGAAAGACAAATCTTTATTCCAAACTGCGTAGCCACACATGGAAGTCGGTTCTGCCGGCTCAGAAGAAAGTCAAATGGGAGCAGAAAGAATGGCCCACTGGGAGTGTGAAATCAGATAACATCCATTCACTACTTCTCCACAGTTCCTGTTTGAGATATTCCCCCCCAAAACCCATCATAGCCAACTTTTTCCTTCCCCCCATTGATAGGCAGGAGAATTCTTTAGCCAAAAACTTCATGGAAAAGAAATTGTTATTCTTCTACACCCACTGAATTTCTCCAAGAATGAAGAAGTTGAGGAGTATTCCCTTGAACAGATTTTAATGGATGAATTTTATTTAAAAGAAATAAAATTCCTTTTTATTTTTTAAATGTGTGAAATACTATTCTCATATTGTATCTCAAGTGAAAATGTCAGCTCTCTAAAAATAATAGAAATGAGATTCTGTTTATGAGGGGAGAAACCGCCTGAGGGAGCTTCCCTGGATAACTGAATACCACGCAGCAAAATGTTTTCTCCAAATTCCAAGCGATCATCCTAGGAAAGACAGTGAAATGAAGACTCAAGGAGAGAGCTAGAATGCTTCCCATTGGTGAGAAATCGGCACCAAAAACAGCTGAGCAAAGAAAAATTTTCTACTGTTCCTGTCCCCAAAGGTCGCTCTTGGCCACATTTTGTCTCTGAAGATAGAGAATTGAAATATTTGTTCTCTTACTGAAATTCAATGGAGTAAAAATAACCCCTGCCCATTATCCCTTGCCTGTCAGCCCTACCTGGGCTGAGGTGGCAGGAGAGGACAGGAAAAGCAGTTACAGATGTTTAACAGAAGAAAGCCCTTTGGGAATGTGTTTGCATGACTCATAAAGAACAGTTATTCTTAGCTTTCCCGTCAGAAGAGATAAAGCTCTTTGTCCTATAATGTCCTATAATGCAGGCTTCTACTTAAAAGGAAAACCCAAGGTCCATTCAAAGCTGGAAGCCAATAATAAGCTCTCATTACAGGGCCTGCCTCAACTCCCTGGAGTTTTATTGTATTGTTCTTCATAGGCCTAGAACCCAATACAATATTTTATTATTTGGCTATTTGATTTGTCAGGGTCTTGCCACCTGGAATAAACGACAGGACCTGCTTAATGCTGTACCACTGACTTTTTAATTCAGAATCATTCATTTTGCTGTATAAATTAATGCAATTTAATATGCTGTGCTGTCAAGAAAACTTATCATCTCTTTGGATCACCTTTACAGAATCAGATATTACAATCAAACTTCAATCTAATATTGATTATCTTTGGATAAGCCTGCCTCTATTCCCAGAACCAATAAGGCAATAACATACTGCAGCAATTTGCTAAAGAAGAGCTCCCCTCTTTGAGGGATGAAATACCAGAGGTCAATGGAGACCAACAGATTTCGCTGGAATTAAAACACAGCCTTTCTCCAGTTTGTATCGGAATCCGTTTCTTGCACATCTCAGAGAACTTCTCCTTTAGACCTTTTCAGCTCTTTTATTCACCTTTTTCCTTTGAATGCTGCAATACCACGTCAACATTTATTGAACTTACTTTGGGCTAAGCTCTGTGACACTCATTAAGGGGAAAGAAATAAAGACCCTCAATCTACAAGAAAAAACAAAGAAAAGGAGGATATATACTGACAAAAGCACCGAAGATGAAAGTTCTAAGTGTCCCATCACCCTATGCCCTGGGTGTGCAGCTTTGTCTTGGGCAAAAATGTGCTTTAAGTAAAAGAGTGTCACTCTAGCTCATGGAAATTAAAATACGTATATCTTCCTGGGTGGATGGAAGATGAGAAGTAATCGTTGAATGTGCTCTTTCTTCCGACTGAAAACTCCTCCAACAAAATTTCCTTCAGAAAAGCTTCCCCAGCTACCTCTTCTCCAACTCCAATATTCTTATTTGTGTTGAGCCTGGCTTTCTAGCACACTGCAGCATCACCTCGACTTTGCTGTTAGAGAATTTCTGGTCCTGATGGGAAGGGAGGATACGATCCGTTAAAGATAATTCAGTACCAAGTATTTTCCCCGTGAATTCTTCTGGCAATTGAAAGTGCAAATTCTTCATTGGGTCTGCCACTGCTTTTTCAAAAGGAAGATGCTACCCTGACTTCCTAGTCCTCTAGAGGACACTTTGGGGGAAGGACTCTCACTGTATGCTAGTGCCAAGTGGTGCTCTTACCCACCTGTCCTCAGCGTCTTCATCAGCCCAGAAGAGCTGTCTACCATCTTATAAGGTTGCCAAGCATCCAGTGATGGTGCTTCTGGGGTATTAACAATTCCTTTGTATCTTACATTCTCCATTGTTGCTTTACAATCAAATATTGAGCGTATGTGAAGAATATTTACATATAAATTAACATAAGAAATGATATGGTGACTCCTATTTGCCCACCACTTGGCGTTATGAAAGGAACTTTCCTTTGACTATTGCTGTCTTCCAGATAGTTTCCCTGCTACCCTGTTTCGCTCTGTTCAGGGGGAGAATAATTCCGAATTTTGTTTTATCACTTCTTTGCTTTTACTTATAGTTTTACCACATATGTTACATATGTTTGCCTCTTTAAACTTGTATTTTAAGTAACCATTATGTTTTTAAACTCATCCAAACTGTTGCATGCGCCTTGTTATTTTTTCTCAATATATAGCACTTGGCAACATAAAGACAGAATTTTTCTAACCAGTTCTACAAATAATGAGCATATGGTTAGATTCTAGATTTTAGCTTTGGTTTTTTGTGTTGTTTCTGTATTTATACTAGTATGTTCTGGTGAATATGTTTGAGATTTTTTATACCTGAGACTTAAATTGCTATATCTAGGATGTACATATTTTCAACTTTCTAGAAAACAATGATTCTCCCCCAGCTATCAGCACATAAGTGTTTTACTTTTCTGTAACTTCTTCAACATGGAAATAATTGAACAATTTTTCCCTGGAGACTGAGGTTTGAATATGGTTTATCACCTCTGGCATTCGTATTTGGGTTTAATCCTCATTGTGAGGTTGTTTTTTGTTTTTTGGTTGTTTTTGTTTTGTTTTTTGTCTTTTTGAGACAGGATCTCACTATGCAGTTTAGGCTGGCCTTGGACTCAGTTTGTAGCCCAGACTGGTCTCAAACCTGCAATGATCCACCTGCCTCAGCCTCCCAAGTGCTAGGATTACAGGAGTGCATCACCACGCCCGGCAGTCATTGTGAGGTATTAAGGTGGAAAATTAATCCACCTATAGTTTTCAAAGGTGGGATCTCTAGGAGGTGATTAGGATTAACATAGACTTATCAAGATGAACTCCCCCTGACTGAATATTGATCACTTTGAGAAGAATGGGAGGCACCAAAAATACACACACACACACACACACACACACACACCCCACATGATATTCGGTTTTGCCTCTGGGTTCTACCACTAAGAAAGCCATCATCAGATACAACCTCTGTATCTTGAACCAGAAACATGAGCTAAGATAAATCCCCTTTCTTTACACTTTAGTCTGTAGTGTTATGCTATTGACAATAGAACATGAACAAGTACAGCAGATATGACATTATATCTCACCATTACTTTAATTTGCTTTTCCCCAATTGCAGATGAGTGAGCTCATTATTTCACAAGCTATTGGCATTGATGACCCCTATTCTACGCATGAAATCAAATCTTCAAGTCTTTCACCAATTTTCCTTTTCAATATTTTTTGGGGGAAATAGAATGGGTAAGAAGTCTGTATTTGGGGCATAAATCTCAAATCTGTTTTCATTTCCCTTTCTTCTATTTTTAATTTAGTTTATTTTTCAGTTGAACTCAGAGCTTTGCACACATTGGGCAAGTGGTTTTCCCTGAGGAGCATTTCCAGCTCACTTCATTTCTTTATACCGTGTTTAATGAACAGGAATTCTAAAGGGTTTTTTTTTCCACACAACATACTAATTATTCTCAGCTGCACTTCATAAAAATATACACTTTCCCCATGAATATGTGTTACAAATCAACTTTTCATTTTGTCAAGGATATGTTTCTGTGTACCTATTTCTGATCAAATAAATGGTTCACTTGTCTATCTTTCCACCAGTCTCCCATCAACTTAATTATTGAAGCTTTACTAGTCCTGATATCCAAATAAGGATGTTCAGTTGTTGCTTGTTTTTCTTTCCCAAAGATTTCTGGCTATTCTCAGTTTTCCTATCAATGTGATATTAAAATCAGGACTGAAGATGTAGCTCACTGGTCTTTGCATACGTCAAGCTATGGATTCAATCTCCAGCACTACCAAAAAAAAAAAAAAGTTAAAACTAACTTATGATTAATTCTTCTTTGGATTTTGAAATTTCTAATATTGAGTTTGAATTTATTGAAGCAATATATCTCTCCATGCAATTCTGTTTAGTATTTTTCAGTCAGATTTTATCTTTTCTGGGGTAGTCTGATGTATCTTATATTATGTCTATTTCTGGGTACCTAGTATTTTTTAGAATAAGAAGAATATTATTATTGTTGTTGGTGATGACATTTGTCTTCTTGCTGTCATTGTTTAGAAAAGTAAATAATTTCTATATCTGATCTTTTACTAGCAATATTTCTGACCTTTATGCTGCAAAAAGTAATTTTTATTTCTTTTCAACCCTTATACATCTTTTTTACAACCTTTCAACCCTTATACAACACATATATATATATATATATATATATATATATATATATATATATCTTTTATATATATCTTTTGCCATATCGCCACTTGCAAAATTAAATAGAAGTGATACTAGAAGACAGCCTTATCTTATATGTTCTCTTAAAAATAACTAAATCTATTACTAATAAAGTACTACTGAGTATTTTGTATAGCTCCTACTTAACAGTTTAAAACTTTTTTATTTTTAACTTAGTAGCTGTTTTTTTATCATTAGCCAGTGTTCAATTTTATCAAAATCTTTTTGTGTCTCTACTGACATAATCATTAATTCTTCTCACTTGAACTTTTTACATTAAAAACTACAGTGATTGGCTTTCTAATGCTATAAAATCTTGCACTGCTAAAATAAATCCAAATCTTTGTGGGAGGGGTTGCACTTTTTTTAGTATACTCTCAAGGTACATTAACCTTTAAATATATCCCTGGTATCTTTTACTACTATTATTTACAGAATTTTTTTCATTAATGTTAATACATATGATGTTTTATAAATTTTTCTTTGTCTTCCCATTATTTTAGTTTATGCTATGCAATGTAAATTTGGCCTCTGTGAATGGATTGGAGGAGACAAGCTATCTCTTTTTCTATTTTGCATTTGCTAAATATTTTGTATAGGATCAAAGCATTTGCTCCTTGAATGATTAATAAAATTTGTCCACAAGAATATCTTGATGTCCTGTTTTAAATTCCTGGATCTGGTATTTTTAATTACTGATTCAATTTCTTTATGATACTATCCAAGTATTCACATTTTTTTGGAATAGTTGTGCTTTAACCACCTTATCTTTAGAGATTTCTCTATTATGTAAGTTTTCCAATCAAATTCCTCCTATGATTTCTATGTTTCTTTATAATCTTTCCTAGGTCTCTGGTTACAGCCTTTTTTTCATTCTTAACATTGTCTGTTTTGCTTTTTTTCATTTTACTTAGCCAAGTTTACTCACTTTTATTAGTTCCTTTTAAGAAAATTTACTCTAGTAAATAACTTTTGACATGTCTGTTTTCTATTAAATTTATTTCTGCTATTTTTTAAATCTCTCCACATTTAGTAAGTGGCTTTTCTTCAAATTGCTTAAAATGAGATTGTGTGCTAAACTGTCATAATGTGGAATCATTTGTGTCACCCTTAATGTTAAAATGACTGTACTTCTCTACCTATAGATTGTTGGTCTAAACTCTAAAATTTGGTTTTGGTAATAGTATATGAGCAAAGGGAACAGAATGCCAGTTCTTCTATTTCTAATTCTAAGCAGAATCTTTAGAGACATTGAGAATTGCTAGCACAGAAGCTGAACTTTCAGCCTGGATCACAGAACAGAAGCATGAGTTAATTGTCTCCAGCAAACTGAAGTTGATACATCTAACATGACTTTGTATAATGTGAACAAGAAATTAATTTTTCTGTATAGAATAAACATTGAGCTCATTCATTACTATAGTGCAATATCACTACAACAAACAACTGAAAATCTGTGTGTTAACTTTGAGTGTAAGAGACCAATTATAAACTATTATTGAAAGCTGGGAAGACAGCAGCCCATGGTTTCTAATACAAACTGTAGCAGACTGTTACCTGAAATAGCTTGGAAAATATCTACTTATTCAAGAGTGGCTTTGTTGGAAGAAAACAGAACTTTACTAGTGGAACTTGGATATTTTTTCCCCTCTGCATTGTTACAGAGCTTAAGAAGAATTGGACCACTTGGTACACAGAGAAGACAGACAAATCAAAGTAACTAGAAATTTTCAGGGTTGCAGAATGGGAAAAGAAAGTTAAAAAGTAAACAGAAAATAAATATATTGAGAAGCAAAAGTTCAGGTTAAAATACATGCCTAAATGCCTTCAATGGTTTAAACAGACCTCTGGAAAATCATATTAGTTGATTTAGCAGAAGCAGACACCAACAATCTCCTCAAACCCTAGTAGTTCCATCTATAATGAAGTCTTGAAAGAATCAAGTAATATTTCTTACCATTGTTCCAATGGCAGTGCTGGCTGTAGATATTTTGCATCCTGTAGTTGTGTATTTCAAGGAAGTGTCTTTTAATTTAATAGCTCTCTAGGCATTCACTAGTGGAAAACTACTATGAGATTCAAGGTTTGAGTCTGATGATAAGATTTAATGAAATATTGAGGCTTTCTTTCTATATTTTGGTTGCAAAAAGAAAATGAATCTTTTTCTATCAAGACAGCAGGTACATATTAACTTTTAATACATTTTACCCCCATTGAGTCCTTTGACAATGTACTAATTCTGAGTAGAAATTTTAAGGTTCAAATAAGTTTCGACCAACTAACTTGTTCTTCACCTTGCCCTTAAACACAAGAACAGGCTGTTCCCCACGGATATACCTTCAGTTTGTGTCTTGGAATGAACTATCTATGGAGCAGAGCCACAGGCCAGATCAGTACTGAGGCAGACCAGTAACTGACTCATATCTACAAGTAAAGGTCCTGAGGAGATCATCATAATTTGAAAATAGTGTCAGTCTAAAATGCACATAATACACCTAACCTACAGAGTATCATACTTGAGGAACAAGTAGAGTTTCTCTTGCTTACCCTCGTTGTAGTCAGCATTTGCAAGGGAATAGATTTAATACAGCACATGTAATTTATAGGATTTTTATAATATTCACCCAAAAAAGTCAAATGTAGAAGAGTGCAGAGGATCTATTTATGCACTAGAGACAAAAAGAAGCCAGTGGAGGGTGTAGATCCCACAGCAATGTCCTGCACAAGTCCAGGTGAAGACATAAAGCCCATGGCAATGTCCTCCACAAGCAACCACAACCATGTCTCATGCAAGCCTGTGTCAAGGACCTGCACTAGAAAGCCCAGAAGGTCAGTGGTGGAAGCCAGAAAGTCTGCACCATCAGGGAGAAGGATCTGTGCCAGTTGGCAGAGGGATCTGCACTGGAGCCAGAAAATGATGCTCAAGGTAAGGACCAGAGATCTCTCGAAAAAAATTGCAGCCTTAGTGACAGTGAGGACCTGAGCTCCTCCAATGGTGAAAAACAGCTGAGTTTCTATCAGGAAAACCTTCATGAAAAGCTTCTTCAGGAGAATCAACAGCAGACCATTGTCTCCTCCAGTTCCACTTGCCAACTTGCTGTTGGCAACACTCCTCAGGTGAGCCTTCCACAGCCAGAACAGTGCTGATTCAGTTCATCTGAGCATTGCGAGTCCACAGTTAGTTAATCCACCACAACTTTCATCACTGGCTGGCAGCTGCAACTACCCAGTATCATGAGTGAGCATAATATTTAAAACTTCCAGCTTAGGAAAACATCAAAATTCAAAATAAAATTTTTACTGAATGTAGATGGATTTGACATCAACAGAGTCAAAGCAATCTATAAGTCAAATCACAAGCTAGGGACCAGCTAACCATGTAATATGAGAACAAAATTAATTTTTGTCATTTGATGACACTAACCTTTATGGTTATTACAGTAACTTTGATCAGAAAAGATGTTCAGCTCATTATTTTTTATGCATTGTTTTTTCCTAATAAGAGAATTTAAGGTTATTTTCTCTAAATGTTTTGTTAGTTATATTTCACAATACTGCTGTGTAATATATTCATAACTATTCAGTTCCAAATAATTTTGTTTTCATTTTTCATGCCCTCTAATTTAAAGAGAATTTAGATCTAAAATGTCACTCAATAGTCTAATGTCTCCAGACACGGATGCTTTGCAAGGTGGTCAGATCAGAGGCCACCATGTGACTAACACACTTAATGTTCAAACACTTGGGATAGTGCCGAATATTTTTTATTGTTTTTTAATTTGAGTGTATTTTAGTAAGAAATTTGACCCATATTATAATAATCCTTTGAAATCTGTATCAGAGCCCAATTAGTTAATTTCAATACTTGTCACAAGTGCAGTAGAAAAGATTGCATGTTCTCAGCTTTTGTATGTTACATTCAACATATTTTACTAGATAAAGCAAAGTAATATGATGTTTCTGCCTTTTCATCACCTAATTTCTTCTTGATCTATCATTACTGTGTGATCCAGCAAGTATTTTACAGAAGATTGTTTATTTCACATTGTAGTTGTACAATATCTCAAAATTTTTCTGAAAGTCACTAATAACACATCAGCTTTGAATTTTAATATCTCTATGTAAAAAACTGTTTTTAGCTTAATAATATTCTTTTTCTCTAGTAATATTTATGCTTTAAGATTTACTTCTTTCATGTTAAAATCATTATTTTTTTTCTGTCTTTTCAGTTTTTTACTTTCAACTGTATCACTATCTTTTGCTTTCTGCTATACTTGAAAATGCATCTGTCAGTCCACTGTTAGTTGGGAAGGATTCTATCTTCATTCCAGAGCTTTTAGAACTTCTCTCTGTAGTCAGTATTATACAGTCTAATTGTGAAGTACTGGTGTCATTTTTTAAGCTTTCAGTTATTATCTTTGATTTCTAGTTGTTCTTGGTATTTCTTTCCCAAATCAGCCTCCTAGAAGTTTATTTTGCTTTGCTTGTACATTTTAATTCTCTTTTTTTTTCTTTAAACAAAAAGTATTAGCAATTCATCTGAGTTGTCAAAGAGAGAGTTGAGCTATTTGGTGAAGTGGCCAGTTTAAAAAACTCAGCCTAAAATGGAAGATTTAAGCCATAATCATTTAAGAAGGTGGCAGAAGTGAATCTAAAACTGGAGGAAGTTTCCATTCTCTTTTCAGTTTTTCCCACTGGAAGATGATAGATAGGCCTGTGCAAAGGTTTGGGAACCGCAGAACAAAGGGGCCTGGCTTAGTCATTTTCTTCTCACTGAGACACAGGATCTAACACCCACAACTTAAAGAGGAGAAGTTTACCTGGACTCTCTTTTCCAGTCCATTGTCAGCTGCTCCATAGCAGGAGGGCATGGCGGAAGGGCCTGATGAATAAAAGCTGCTCACATCATGGTGGCCAGGAAGCAGAGAGAAGTAAAGACCCAGGGAGAAAGATATATCCTTCCAGGTCACAAGTTCAGTGACTCCCCTCTGGTCAGAACCCACCTTCTCACAGAAAGTGAACTGTAATTCTCCCATAAATCCATAACCTTCCTAAAGCTCCACCTTTAGTATGTGAGGCTCTTGAGGATCCTTCTTGATATAAACCATAAGAGGCCTAAAAGTCTTTGCCTGTTTTATGCACTTTGCTGTCAGACATGAAGGGCTAAGAGTGGGAAAGTACTGAGCACTGAGTCAGTGTGAGGAAAGTGTCTTCTACATTTCCCCTCCTCTCCACAAAGGTGGTCTCCACAGAGATACCTGAGTAAGACTTCCATCGAGGCCTCAAGCAATGAGATCTAGGAATGAAGATCCCTAGACTAGGAATGTAATTATATGAAAGCACACAAGCAGCTGAAGGGACTGAGGTCATGGCTGTATTCCTCAGAAGCCACGGTGCACTGCTGAGTACCACTTCTGGTGTGAGGAGAATAGCTATTCCCCGTGAAGTCTGTCAGGGAAGAGGCTTATTAATTGTCTCTGGTCAGACCTGAAAAAATCACAGGTAGGTTTTTAAATCAGGAACCAGCCTCCTAAAAACTTACCTATTTTATAATTTTTTCCTATTGAAATTTCAAAACAAAGTTTTCAAATCTGAATCTGCACCCTGTTTTAAGTCCTGGTTCTGATTCATGGTGTCCAGTTTTCATGTGTCTTCTGTGAACTTACCATTCTTGTGACTTCATTTGAGCCCTAGGATAACATTGTTCTAATAAACAAGATTTTCATTTGCTTCTGACAGCCATTTAGACCACTTCAAAATAGATTTAGTTCTTTAGGTTTGATGAACACAATTTTAAAATAAAAACTATGTTGAACACAATTTCAAAATAAAAACTATGTGAGGGGTTAGATTGTGTTACCTCAAAAGAATGTTCCTAAAATGCTTTTTGTTAGGAAGAAAGAAAGCAAGATGGATTTATTTCTACTTGATCTTGAGGGTGTGGCATCGTGGGCTTTCAGTTGTACATGATAAGGGTAAGGAGGGAAAAATCTCTGCTAGTCTTTCAGCTTGGAACTAGCTTGATAATTGCTTCATTTTCTATTCTTTCTCCATCTTTCTTTGAAGTTTAAATTCACTTATTTGTTCAAATGTCCTTAAGGAAAATATCAGCTTTGTCTACATTTCTTGATTTTACTGAATGCTGGTGCCTCAATGCTTTTATATAAATTTAAAATCTATTCAGTGCTCCTGAATGTGTCCAATGAATGATGTACAGTTATATTAATTACTTTTCTCGGTGCTGAGACAAAATACCAGACACCCAAAGGAAGAGGTTTTAGTCCATAGCTGGCCGGTTACAAGGCAGAGTGTCATCGAAGAGAGATGTCACAGAGGAGAAACAGTCCATGGCAGGCAGAAGGCAGCAAAGCGGCAGAACAGCAGCAGCAGCAGCAGCAGATGCAAGCAATAACAGCAGCCCTCTCTCTGTCCCTTATACCCACCTCCAGGGCATGTAGCCCTCATGTCCAGGGTGGGGCATCCTTAACTGCAGCATCACACAGCCTAGATCCAGCCACCTCTGAAAAGCCCCACCTATGACTGCATGAGGCTTCCTAGACATAAGCCCTAGCAATAAGGATCATTGTTTCCCTTAGTAGCATGAACAGAAGTCCAAGAAGCATCATGAACAGATGTCCTGTTCTGTCTTTCTGTATTTTATGCTGGTAATTGCTGCTGGTGTAGAGAATTTTATAGTGTAGACTTCCCTATTCTTAGCATAGGCTTTTATAGCTCTTTATGGTTCATTTTCACTCACATGAAGATTTCTGTGGGCTACACACTAAATGTAGAAAAACATCAACACTCTTCCAAGTTTTCTCTGTTAGCTATGAAATACTGTTATTTCTGTTCATCTGTTGTTGGCTCAGGATCACCTCACAGAAATTCTTCTCCAAATTAAAATCAGGACACACATTCTCCATGATTTTGGTTTTACTCTAATCATATGTGAATTTCCTGTTGTCAGGCTACCCCGTTTCATATGTCCTACCACTTCCACTAAGCTGAGGCCAAAATTGGAAAGAGTCTGGAAAATGGAATGGAGTTAATAAATGACACATATACCTTCATTTTACTCCTGCAAGTTCCTTCTCTCTCTCCTCTCTCTCTCTCTCAAATAGGAGTTGGAGAAGAGGAAGAAAAGGAAGAATAGACTTAGACTGTTTAAATTAGACTATTTAAAATCTACAGTGCAACAAGGATTTATTGGTTCTAGGTTGGGTTCTGTCCTTCCTTTGAAAAAAGAAAAATCAGAAATATTCTGGAACTAAAATTTTTGCTTTAATACCTCAAAAACAGTATCTTAGTTGTCTGCATGCATTGTCCATGTGTGTCCATGCATTGTCTGCCTACTATATTCTAATTCCTGCATATTGTGTGTCCATCTCATCAGACTAAGCTTCTTAGACAAGAACTATAACTTGTTTATAAGTATATCCTTAGAATGGCACAACATACTGGAAATTGAATAAATATTTTTAAATGAATAAACAAATTTACTAGAAACATTCTTGGTAGTTTTATAGAAGTATTATAAGATTGTACAGAAATGGGAATAAGAAAGTTGAAATAGAATTTATAAGGGCAAGAGACAAGACGGGTGAAAACATTAATGAAATAGACTTTGAAGTACAATATATGTTGAAACATTATGGAATAGAGATTGAGTTATCTGAAAAAAAATTTATCCAGGGTGAAACTTTAAGAATTTTTTTAACTAAAAAAACTCACATAGATTTCCTGAAGACAAAAGAGTTCTAAAAAACTAGAAAGATTTCATATTAAATATAAAGAAGATGCTTCTAAAAAAGTATAAACCAAATAAGTATAACAAATCCCCAAAGTAGGAACATTTGAGTTGGAAACTTGCAGATGCAAATAGGCCTCATTTTAGAACTATTAGTAAATGTGAGCAAATTGTGGAAATAGGTCACGTGTCTGCTAGACAGGTGACAGTTGTGGTGCTGTGTGTTCACTGCACAATGCAATAGTAGACAGCAATCCAGTGCTCAATCAGAGCCCAGGATGTCCAGAAACAAGAGGAAAAGCAGCGGTGGTGTGGAGGGGATGCTGGGAAGCACAGAGCAACGACCATGGCAAAGAAAGAGTAAGTCAGAGATTGGACCAAGGCAAAAAGATGGTGCCACTCATTCTTCTACCATGAATTGTGTAACCATGGACACCATTCTAAACTACAAAGAAAAGCTCATGGACCATGCAAAATCTGCTGTGCCAATGAAGTCACTTCGTCAGATTTATGAACAAATTCAACCTACGAACATTCTTCCAGCATGCAACTCACTCATAAGGCAGGAATTTACTGAGCTTGAAAACTTGAAAAAACCTGAAAACTCCCTCCACTTCTGTACTCAAAGTAGGCGAGTAATACACAGGTTTTGTGTAGCTGCGTATTCCCATGTGCACATAGGAAATCTTCATCTACAAGTGGTATCTAGAAAACCGCTACTAATAGAAGGATTTAGTCACAATAGATTCTCTCTCAATTGTTTGCTCATGTATACTACAAATCAGTTTTCCTCAAAGAAGACTGATGAGAATGACCACTGGCTGGTGTAAAGCACATGGACATATAGGAACAGAAAAGACGTGTTCCCATGGCTTCTGCACTGTCTTTCACATGCCCTCTCCCTCCCCACCCTTAAATGACAAGCTCTCAGTCAGAGGCAGGAAGCACTCCTGTGCTTTTCCTTCCTTCTCTCCTTCCCTTTTTCTATTTCTTCCTCAGTCATAGATTGAACACCAACTATGTATAAGCATGAAGGTAGATATGAAAATGAATGAAGCTAAGACTCTGCCCTCTCATAAAGATGGTGTAGCCACAGTATTGAAAGACACAATGGTGTAGGGAACAAATGAGAAGTCAACTAAAATGTCCTGGGTGGAGGCAAGATGGTAAGTACCCCCAAGTTGGTATAGTGATTTTTCTGGAGCCTTAAGAAAATAAGCATTCTAGTTTTTCCGATTAAAACATGTGTACCATCAGGAATGCAAATAAGATTACCAACAAGTGCACCAGTTTTCTAGGACAAAAGACAGTTGGATCCTTAGAGTGCTTCACAATTGCCAATTTTGTAAGATTTTCCCTAAATGATTACACAGATTTACTTCCATTCTAGTAAAGATAACATTATGCAAACCTTGTTAGTCAGGCAATGACCAGTCATAGATAATATCAGTCAAAACAGTTAATAGCTTTAGTAACTGCCTTAATTACTTAAAAGTTATTTTCTGAATACACATTAACTAAAAACTATTGAAAAAATAATCACTATATGTCTTAAAGGAATATGCTTCATCAAACAGAATGGTTTGTACTGTTATTGTTTGTTCACTTTTTATGCTTTGATTTTGTAACTTGAACTACTTTTAAGATAACAATATGTAATTTATCAACTAGTGATTTCTTACTGTTTTTTTAATTCTGTACTATTTCTACCCTTTTTTCTGTTTTGCTTTTCTCTAAATTAAAAAAAAAAAGGAATATGAAAGACCCAATGTTTAATGTCCTAGAATCTACAGACAGATTAGAGTTACTGAATTAAAAATTCTTTGATTGCAAGCCACACGCACGCCAGGGAGAGAAAAGCCAGCATCTTCGAGACTCCTCCATGCTGGGATTGGGGATCCAACCAAGAAATCAACTAGCCAGCCTTCCTGGAAAGCTGTGCAAGCCCCACATGCACCAGGGAGAGAAAATCCAGCACCTCCATGAGCCTACCAGCATGCAGGCTGAGAATCACACACACACACACACACACACACACACACACACACTTGTTAGCGACTGGATGGTTCCCAGGACACCCTGAGTTGATAACAACTAAGGTACAACACTTGTTAGCGACTGGATGGTTCCCAGGACACCCTGAGTTGATAACAACTAAGGTACATATATCAACTAAATTCTTGTATTGTTCGGTTGATTTTGCAGGCCTGGGGCCAGTGGTCTGAGCATCTCTTGGGAAGATGACAGTATGCAACATAGCAAATATAAGGGATTTCCTTCTATCTTGTCTTTGAAGTCCAATATTATTCTCACTGTTTTACTTTGTTCTCATTGATTGTTCTGCTTTATTCAATATTCTGTTTTGATTGGTTTTATAGTGTTTTGTGTTGGTTTGATTTTGCTATACCTAAAGGAATGGACAGCTATTGTAAAGATAACAAGATATACTATGGTAACTATTATTGTTATCCCAGTACCCTGCTCTGAAGTTCTGTACCAATTTTGCTGCATTGTCTTGATTGGCTTTGTTCAGTCTTATTTTGTTGTATTTTACTATCTTTAAAATAAAAATAAATTAATTAATTAATGAAAATAAAAATTCATTGATTTGTTAGTTTTCCTTCCTTCTTTCCTTCCCTTTTTCTATTTCTCCCTCAGTCATAGATTGAACACCAACTATGTATAAGCATGAAGGTAGATATGAAGATGAATGAAGCTAAGACTCTGTCCTCTCCTAAAGATGGTGCAGCTACGCCAACATTGAAAAGCACAATGGTGTAGGGAACAAATGAGAAGTCAACTAGAATGTCCTGGGTGGAGGAAGGATAGTAACTACCCCCAAGTTTGGTATAGTGATTTGATATTCTAGATATGGCACATACATGATGATCTGTATTGTTTATAAAAAGTCCTTTCTAATAGCAATATGCAAGATGCCTATTTAATTTAAAATATTCTACTAGTGATGTTTCAAAAAAAAAGCTGAAATGAATTTAATGATCTGTTTTAATTAATTCAATTTATTCCAATATTATTGCTTAATCATTAATATAAAAATATTAATGAAATACTTTGCACTTTTTTGCACTACTTCTAAAATTATATTTCTAATACATCTAAATTCAAGCTAACAATATTTTGAGTGTTCATTCACTCTTATAGCTAGTGGCATATTAGAAAAGTCAGATTTAAAACATAAATGAGTTAAAAAATGTTTTTGTTATATATAATACAGTAGAAAGGAAAAACTAGAGACATCAAGGCAATAGTATGTCAAAATTAGAGATATTCAAACATTAAATATCTAATTTTGAAGACAATGGCAAAAGTAAAGGCTTTGTATAAAAATCAAGTTCAGTTCACAAGTAAACAAATACCTTTAAAAATCTGTCAGAAATTTGTTTATTCAAGATTACTTTTGTTTTTAATTTACGTCAGTGTGTTTTAAATTATCTTGCTTATTGGGTGGGGACTTATTAATATAATAAATTATCACAGTAGCAAATACAATGTCCTTCTGGCCTTGCAAAAAGGAAATCCCATACTATATGTGGTAGTCAGACTTCAGGGTGGAGAACTGTTCTTCTGCAGAATAAGACAAACAGACATAGTTTCATTCAGAGCCAAATGAAAATAACAATTACCTGGGTTGAACTCTATGTGTTTAGATAAGAAGTCCTGGGAGTAGTTCAAATGTTTAATCAAATCACAAACTGCACTTATGAGTATCTAATATATTAAACTCACTGTGTTATTCCCTGAAACTATTAGACTCACATATGACTCATACAAATTATTATCTAAAAACTAAATGAAATGTTTTAGAAGTCTGTCATATTTTTAGGTAGAACTCAAGAATAAGAACAAGTCAAGTTCCTTTGTACTGTGAATTTTTAAGCAAAAATTCAAAATCCAACATATCAGAAAACACTGGAACATATGACAGAAGCATAGGACCCAAGGACATTGATTTACATGAACCTCATGGTTCAGTCACTTCCAAATGTCCCGCCATTGAATACATGAGCTTTATGAGGAACATTGAGATCAAAACAGTAACATCTACCAAGTCAGTGTGTACTTATCTTTTCAGATTATACCCTTTGATAGGTGGATAAATCGAATATCCCCCTTTCATTCTCTTTAGACACCTGAGTAGTGTGCCAAAGGAGACAGGAATCTTCCGTTTGTGCTATATGCCCTCACCTGTGGAAATGTGTAGAACTCCAGCACTGCTGTACTCTGGGCAGCATTTATTCATGATGGCCTTATAAGTACTGCTACTTACCTGCTCTTCTACAGCTGAAACTAGGAACTTCATCCTGCACTGTGAGCCAAGTGAGAGAACTGTAAAAGAGATTATGGAACTCATATCCCCAGAGATATTTTGGATAGGGGATGAAGATTCCTGTTGGCCTCTTCGATGACAAAAACAAGGCCAGAACATACTGGTAGTCACTGAGCTAGACAGTTTCCAGTGATCATCTGTGTGTAGCAGAGGCAGAGAATCCAGGAGCTGCTTGGTCCAAGTTGAAATCCTTAAAATAAGAGAGACCAAGAATGCAGCATCAGTCTAATCCTGAAGGATAGGAAGTTCCCTGGAGAGTAGCTGATTTGAATCTGTGTTGAAAAGCTGAAGAAGGTACAGTAAAAGACTCAACACTCAAGCAGAATTGAGTTTACAAGCACCAGCCAACTTTCCCCTTCTCCTTTTTATTCCATCTAGGCTGCATGCCTATTGGATGGTGTCACTCACGATGAGAGCGAATCTTCCCACCCAATTTGCACACCTGCCTGTCAATCATCCTTAGAAGTGCTCCCATACCCAGAAGGATGCTTCACTAATCCTTTAAACATTTCTCCACCAGCCAAGGGCAAAATCAAAATTAACTGTCATAGCAATACCTTCCATGCTCAAAATATTGATGTGATTAGTTTTTTATGATGGTACTATATTTTACACATTGAATATTTAAAGATCTAAGGCTTAATATTATAAAAAGGCAAGCCTGGGATATAGCTCGGCTGCCTAAGCACTTTCCTGGCAAGCACAAGGTTGTGAGTTTGATCTCAAGTAAAAATTATAAAAAAGCAAAACAAAAAATTGTGTCCAAGGCACATCTAGGTACTTCATCAAAGTACACATAGGTACACTTTTAAACAAGGTCTATGAATCCATTTGGAATGAGCTGCCTCACAGACTCAAGAGTAACTGTTAGAGATCAAGGACCCCAATCCATTCACACTTTTCAAATCATAGTTCTTGATAGGATCTCAGTACAACACTGCCAAAATTGTGTGTGTGTGTGCACATGTGTGTGTGTTGAACAAAGCAGAGGGTGAGATAACTGATCACCAGTGAGGCTTAATTGAATGCCAAAACCTAAGGTTCACGTGCTAAGCAAGTATAAGATAAATGACATTATCTCACGTACGTGGCAGCCTCCCAGACTTCTAAGGCATTAGCAGTATTTTAATTATTGCCATTAGAAGAATAAAATTTTCCATAGTACATAGTGTCTTTCCAAGATACTATGGAGTCTGCAAAGTGAGCCCCGCCTCCCACCTACCCCCTCCTACTCCTAATTATTCATCAAGCATATTTCCCAATCTGACTTCTCATTTTCATAACCTAGTTTTCTTTTCACCTTTCTACTTCTCTGCTCTAGTTTTTAATTTTTTTCCTTTCCTATTCTCTAATGCAAAGTACATTATGTCCCTAGACAGCACATTTCACATATTTAGGTTAATATTATTAGACTAAAACATTCCTCTCTACCTCCATGGATCCCTGAAGTGGTCCTGAAACGGCAGTCCATTTAAAGTAAGCTGCAGTCTACATGCAAAGGCAAGGATCCCTCAGCTATAAAAGCGGTGCCAATGTCATTCCATTTTCTACTCCTGTTACTCATTTTAGAGGCTAGGGAGCCTCTTATATAACCATGTTTATGGTGTCAGAGATCACATAACCAAAAAGGCCATCTCTTCCTTAACATCTATCATAAATTAAGCAGTCAGAGAAGGTCACATCCCTGTGCAGAGAATTATGTTGTCAGGTGCAAGTCTCTAGCTTCATATTGGCTGTGAGATTATAAGGAGTTTCTTCCACTTCTCACAACCTCTGTTTCCTCATCTGTAAGCTGCAAATAAGAAATCTACATCAGCTGGAAGAGTACATGAGACGATACGCAGTTTCTTGCATATGAGGCAGATTCAAGAAATTACTCATGTTATTGTTATTATTGTTCTTATTAAGTAGCATTATCATGAAGAAGCCTTGACCAATCTGAAAACAAATTGCTACAGAGTCCACTGAGTGTCCGGAATGTATTACAAATGTCCAAACCTATACTGAAAAAGATGGTCAGAAGGTAAGTGCTGAGGAAGTCTACTCTTTGGGATATCCTACTTTGAATCATAAGCACTAGATAAATGATTGACTCTTTCCCTGTATCTGTTAGTCTAGCACATCAAATTTGATTGATGAGTTCCAGAGGTCAATTTTCATAGAGACCTCTATGTTATTCCCTTAATATTTGTCAGAAAGACTGAGTCATTTGATCTTTAGAGATCTTCAGAGTTCCTCCATCTATATTTTGCTAGATGTATCCTTGTGTTACCATTAAGAGATTCCCAGATTCTCTATTTTTCCTGTCAGCTATCTGCCCCACAGAGAGATTAGATTCAGATTTTTTTATAAGACTACATTGTAGGTGATGTATTGTTCCATCAGGAGGTATACTGTCTCTCTTGATTTTATGAACTGTTATCAGTGTTCAAAGTCTTTATCTTTAATGAAGATCAGCGTGGTGTGAAGAGAGGTTGAAAAGCTAACATTGCAATTCTACTATTATTTCCTAAATCATTACTGTAAAGAGAAAGTTCCCTTATTTATCACTTAATTATTCAATGGTACAAGATAGGAAAGACGGGGTAAATGCTTAATCTGACCCTGTTCTCTATTTTTTTTAACTAGTTTTAAAAATCATGAGCAGCTTCTCTAGCATTACACAATGAGTGCATTTTGTTGGTATTGTTGTTTTATATTTGGTTTTGGCATTATTAAGAGCCTGTGGTCTCTTGGTCCTTGAAGTGAGGATTGTCCACCTCAGAATAAGAGAGAGGAAATTCATATGTTAGGTAGGAAAGGGTAAGTAAAAACCTTATAGGCTTGAGTGTAAATTAGAAGATGCAGTAAGGATTGTTATGGAGTTTATCTTAACACTGATCCACTTACTTGGTCTAATACAAAGGCCTAAAATCAATGACCAATTGAAAACCAATAAGCACTCTAGTATCCAGAGTTCCAGTCTGAAATACTGTTTCACACTAAAGTATAACAAGGGGCAGGAAGTGTACAAGATGATTTGGAACATTTTATCACATTATGTCACAAGAAAGTTGTCCAGTGTTGTTAAGATCATGACAAAAGGATTCAGAAATCAACCTAAACATATCCCACTGGCAAAAGTCAAGGCAATTCCAGTTGATTCCAGTTGCACAAGAAAAAAAATATATCCTATAGCTGTTTGAATAATGCTTTATATATAAAACTATGTAAACTGTTTTTTACTATTTTATGCGCTTTTAGGTTATTCTTTCAGTTGCTGGATATGTACTCACATGGTATGATTAAAATCAACTTCAGCAAAAAAAGAAAAGAATTTGACCATCAATAACAATACAAGCTTCAAGGAGTAATTTTTCATTGCTAAATCTGGTGCCTAAAACATTGCTCATTTCATAGTATGCATCAAATACTAAGTGAATGAATTGATTCAATTACAGTTCATAAGCTTATTACTTCCAACTTTAAGCTCCACATTGATATGTTCTATTTCCCACACTACACCTCTATTTGTATAGTTAATAGAAATCTGTAACATCTTGTTTTGAAATTTTGTTTTATTTTTTCTCCTGTTGATAATAAAAAATAGAAACTTGTAAACAAACCCCAACCAAGCACATCTTTCTGTCACCCTATTGTCCTCTTTTTATGTTCTCTTTTTCAATGATGAGTTCTACTACCCACCATCTAAACAACAAACTTGGCCACCCTTACCCTTTCCTTCTTCTCCAACTTCCAAATCCAATTCGTCAGCAAATCTTACTGATTTAACTTCAAAAATATTTTTTAAACTATCCCTTTCTTTTTATCCACACCCTCATTCCATATGGTTATCTTTGTCTTTCAGGCTTATAATGTCTTTAATGCTTAACCAATCTGTATTCAGTCTAATCCATCCTCCATACTACTAAAATAATAGCAAAACTGCAAATCTAACAATGTCACTTGTCTACTTAAAAGCTACAAATAGCTTTATATTCACCAGGATATAATAGGCTAATGCTTTTTTTACAAAGTTGAAATCTCAATAATTCAAAATGAAGTTCCTCTCTCGCTTATGCTTAGATCAGGAACTCTTAGAGACAACTGTTTGTATTATCCAGCCAGATTGGATCAGTTTTATAGTTCTGGGTCTGGAGATATAGCTCAGTGGTAGAGTACTTGCTTAACATTCATGAGGCCCTGAATTCATTTCCTACCACTGCAAAAATCAAAAACAAAACTGTTGAGTCAATTTCATAGTCCTTCCCTTACAGGGATTCTGTCTGGGTTCAATTCTGGGAGGAAGAAATACAGCATTTCTCAAAGATATTCATTAGTATATGTATTGGTTTGCTGTTGCTGCCATAAAAAATTGCCACAAGCATAGTGGCTTAAAACAATACAAATTTATTATTATACAGCTTTAGAAATCAGAAATTCCAAGCAGATCTCACTAGATTAAAACTCCAGTTGTCCACTGGCTTCTTGTGGATACAGGAGACAATTCATTTCTCTTTTTTCTGGTATCTAAAGTCTAACTATATTCTTTGAATCAATGCCCATTTCTCTATTATCAAAATGGTATCTTTAAATTTCTCTCCTCCTCCTCCTTCTTCTTCTTCTACCTTCTCCTGCTTTCTGTCATCACATCTTCTTGTTATAAAGACACTAAAAATTATACTAGGTGAATAGGATCATCCAGGGTAGCTTTCCATCTTAAACTCTGTAATCACATCTGCAAAGAATCTATTTTTACATATACTTAGGAAAGAGAGGAGTACTATACACTGGTAAGCACTAGTGACAGCTATCCATAGCTTCTGCTGCATTTTGAATAAAATCTGAGTCATTAATTTGGTCCACTGAGCCCTATAGAATCTGCTCCACCTATACCCTATCTGATCTAAACCACCTAGGATTTTCAGAGCACGTTTTCTGTTCTTTATCACCTTTTTCAGTGTTACTTCCTCCTCCTGAAATACTTTTCTCTCATCTGATTTTTATTTTTCCTTCAAGTATCCGACATAAATTTTCACATATCATTATAAACCTTCCTTCTCACTACTTATTTTTGGTTATAGATCTCTCTTTATGTTTAAAAATAATATCTAAATGTATAGCTACAGGTATCTCATGTCCCCGGTATTCCAAGATTAGTTTTTTCACTAACATGAACATGAGTTTACGAATCTATAACCTTTTCAAGTCAGCATTGCTCCATATAATCTCACTTCCCTTAGTCCCTTTATCAAACTTCTGTGGCCACTGACTCTGAAAGTGTCAGAGTCAGCCTTAATATGGGGAGCCCACTCCCCATGCCCATGTCAGTGACAGTTTAGCTACCTTTTGTCTCTTCCTATGAACCCTGGTTTTCCCTGCCCAGCTGAGGTCCTAATACCTCTCTCAGTCCAGCTCAATGACTTCCCCATTCCTCTCTCACCTATAAAGGAGACTCCTAATTTCTCCTGAGCCTTCTCTATCCTCTTCTCTAAATCCCAGATTAGTCACATTCATTTTATCCACTTCAACATTTAAGCCTATGCCTGTTCATGCTCCAGCTAAATTCTCCAGGTTTAGCAATGCCAAGACATAGCTTTGCAAGCCTCTTGCCCATGTCTATTCATCATTCCTTGGCTTCCTCCTCATTGACACAAGGCTCCCTAAACATAATGTACCATGCTATGAAATAACTGGCCAGTATGCAGGGAAACAGCAAGATACATTCCTTAGCAACTTGCCTGCCAAGTTTTCACCTCAGATCCTTTGTTCTATAGAAATTCTGTCACTATCTCTTCTTTCCATCACTTCTTTTCTTGTACTCACTTCTTTCACAGACTTGAACTATGTGAGGCACAATGAGTGGAACTCCTTTTCCACACCTAGAACCACTGTGTTTTATTGATCCCACCTGCAGTGATGTAGGTAATTAACACTGGCCCCCAAGGCCTGCTCTTCTGTTTACTTGATTTTCCCCTGGGCAAATTCATCACCATCTTTGTATACCATTTCCTCATTTGCTAAGGAAAGGTAATAAAAAACCTAATTGATAGAGTATCAGAGAAATATATATGAGGAATGACCACATTGATTGTCACTAAGAAATGCTTACTATAATTGGTTATTATTACAGGGAATTTCCTTTGTTTTCTCCTCCCAAACTATGCCTTTTTGAAATCCTCTTTAATCTTTTAATATTCCATTTATATTAAGTCTACTGCTATAGTTTGTATGTGTTTTTCTAAATGCATGTGCTGGGAAGTCTCAAAATTCATCTGTCACTGGTATTTGGAGGTGGGCCTTTTGGGCAATAATCAGGATTAGATGAGGTCATAACATTACTAGATTTATGGGAAAAGAAGTAGCTTGCTTGCTGTTTCACTGTGCAATGCCTCGGTTATGTTTTGATGCAATAAGAAGGAGTCGGCCAGATGCTTAGCAGATGTCAGTACCGTGTTCTTCAACGTCTCTGCCTCCAGAATGGTGAGAAACAGATTTCTTTCCTCTATAAAGGATATAAACTGAGAGCAGCAGAAAACAAAGACTCTAACAGCTTGCTGTGAATGTATTCTTCAATTAGATATTTTCTTTGGTGTTCACACATGTACATAAGTACAACCGTCACCCAAATATGGCAGCCAAGCAAAGTCTAAGGAGGGGTAAGGGAGCTGGGGGTGCATAGAAGGGGTGACTTCAAAAACTGCAAGAGGCTACTGAGGCTACTGCAAGATCTCTGACTGACTAGAATCCATCCCGAAGGTGTGCAGGACAGCAGCAGTAGTAAGGAGAGACAGGACATAGTCTGGGATGCCTCAGAAGGAAATATAGCAGAGTGGTGCTTTCCAGACATAGTGGTATGTAAATCACACCGAAGATCTTGATTCTGATTCTGATTTGGCAGTCTGAGAAGACATCTGGAATGTCATCTTGCCAAGAAATTTCCAAAGAAGGTCGTGTTGCTGGTTCTCCAGTCATCCTTGAATCGGAGCTCTAGAGAAGAAGACAGGGTTGCAATCCAGTAAACATAAGATAATCACCACCAATACAAAAGTAAATAAACTGAGTAAGAACAGCTGTAAGAAAGGACCACAGGCCAACAGACCACAATCAAAATCAAGGGTGGGGAAATTAATCACTTCAACAGCAACGCAAGTGACCCGGACTTGGGCTCTAGTTAGAGTCCACCACAGAGGAGCAGAGCCTGGAGAACCAAACAGACAAACACACTGACCATGGCAAAATCAGCTATTTACAGAGAAACAGTAGAGTGTGGTGTAAAGAGCTCTGGACCTGAAATCGAATTCCAGCAACATAAAGCCCAGCGTCTTGCACAAACTCCGTGTGATCACTTTGAGGACCCATTTTATCATCTGAGAGAAGGAAAACCTCCTTCAAAAGGCTTGAAGAACAACTATCTTCAAAAGACTGTTGCCAAAATAAAGTAAAACCATTCTCTCATTGGGTACCAGGTTACCTATATGACCTATGAATCCCTAAGACTCTGATTATACTATATGTCCATGATTACCATAAAGATGACCATAGACTATTTTCTAAAAAATCACCATCACCCTCTTATAAAAAGAAACCCTCAAAATTCTTGCCTAGATTATGGGAAGGAAACTTTTTCAACCAAAGTTTAATTTAAGGGACTGGGAATTCCAAATAGATAAATAGCACCAACGAACATCATGAACTACAAAGACATGAAGACCTCTAGAGGGTAACTGTCTTTTCACAAAACTGTCACCAAGAGAGAAAATGAGCATGGATTTAATGTTAAAGATTTACCTTTTAAAAAAAAAACTCTTAATTTTTCAATGTTGGCAACAGTTCAAATATTTGAACCCTTGTTTGGGCCACACAAAACCTATTTGTAGGCTCAGTACCTATCCTGAGCCAACAATTTCTGCTCCTTCTATATTTGCTTTAATCCTTCCAAGAATTTGTGCCTTTAAAAGAGGACAAAGATATCTTTTTAAAACCTCTGAATGGTGTACTTTCATGCAATCAAAAAAAAAAATAGAGAGAGACTTTTAGAACATGACATATTTGCAGCATCCTTAAGCCTTTCTTAAAGTTTGCCTATTGTACATTATACCTGCAGAAGAGGGCAAGAAGCAGCACACTGTGACCCTTCTCTTCTAGATGCTAGAGATAGAAAAGAAAATAGAATGGACAGAGCAGAGTGAAGACATAAATAAGGAATGTAGGAAGAGCACTGAATTAGTAAAAATTTCAGAGTAGAAAGTACTGTGAAAAAAAAGTAAAAAGAGTGGTGTGGGAAGATTACATGCTTAGGGGTGGTAGGTCTGGTGTTGAGTAGTAAAGAAGGCCTCCATGAGAAGATATCACTGAAGGCCGTGGAGACACCGACACGTAAAGACCAGAAGGAAGGCCATCCTGGAAGTGGAACCCTCAGGGAGAAGCGGCGTGCATTATCCTGAGAAGATGGGGAAGCAGTTGAGGGTAATTAAAATGCATACATGCAAAGAAAGGAGCCAGAAGCTGCTGAGTGGAAGACAGAGGCATGGATTGCAGACACTTCATGTGGGGCCCTGGCAGAGAAGAAGGATGAATTTCATTTGAGTGCAGTGTGAAACGAGTGGAAAGCTTTTAAAGGGGAGAGCATGACATAATTTATATTTCTAGGGGAATCACTTAGGTGACTGGTAAAGAATGCATTGAGAGAAGCAGAGGTAGAAACAGGGGACTTGTTTTCAGACTATTGCTAAATATAGGCGGGACAGTGTAATAAGTGAAGCATGATGGTTACCGGCAGGGCTGGATAGGAGTGCATGGATTCAACAGTTTTTGGAGAAAAAGCTGATAGGATGTTAATACTGCATATGTATATTAACAGAAAAAGAAGAAAAATAGAAGGAAGAAAGAAAGGAAGAAGAGAAGGGGAAGAATAGAGAAGGAGGGGAAAAGAAAAAAAAGGAAGGAGTTTTAAGTATGTTTGTAAAGGGTTGAGGAAATAGCTCAGTGGTATAAGCACCTTCCTGGCAAGTATGAGCTCATGAGTTCAACCCCTGGTACCAAAAAAAAAAGTTAGGAAACACAGTTAAATTGTGTGTGTGTGTGTGTGTGTGTGTGTGTGTGTGTGTGTGTGATGTCTACCAAGAATAATGGTAAGGCAGTGATGGATATTTTGATGAAGAAAAAGAAATTCTCCCAAATTTATGAGAACATGGAAGAATTTTCTCTATAAAAACATGTCTAGAGATTTAAATATCACAAAACAAAATTGCAAAACATTTGTCAGCAAATGATTTTTCAAAAGTTACAAACACAGTGTCCCTATACAATGGTTATTCCTTATCCTCAGAAGATATGTTCCAAAATCCCCTTAAAATGCAGGTAGTTCTGAATGTATACACACAATGATTTTTCATCTACTTATAATTTAATTCCTTTTCCATCTTCTGTAAGCATCCATGCACTGTGCCCATAACTTTGAGAAGTTTTTGTTGTTGTTGTTGTTTGTTTTTGTTTTTGTTTTTGTTTTTAGTTTAGTTTTGGTTTTTATACCAGAAATCAAACTCAGAACCTTGCACTTGCCAGGCAGGCACTGTGCTGCTGAGATATACCCCAGGCCTCTGTGACCATAGCTTTAGTAGTTTGAGATGTAACACTAAAACTAGTATGAATTTCTTTTTCCTTCTTCATAATTTCAGACTGAAGATTCATTCTCACTATGGATTTTTGAAATTGCACAATACAATTTATTTTCTTTCCTTTATTGCCAAGATCTTTCACCTTTTGACTTAAAGAAAGCATTTCACAGCTTTTCTTTGACATACTCAAGTTGCTAGAAGCACTTCTTTTGCACAGTGAGGCCATTACTGAGAAAAATAAGAGTTATCTGAGTACAAGCCAGGTGATTTTATGGCAATCTGTCTAATAGCTGAGACACCAACTAAGTGACAAATGGGCAGGCAGTGTGTACAGCACAGATATATCAGACAAAGGGATTATTCGCATACCACCCAGGACAGAGTGGGAATCTGAGAGTTTTCATCACTCAGAATGGTATGCAATTTAGATATTATGAGTTATTTACTTCTGAAATTTTTATGTAATATTTCAAACTGAGGTTGAACTCAGGTAACTGAAAACACAAAGCAAACTGCAAATAACAGAGACTTGCAGGCATTTGTGCCACTGAGCTAAATCCCCAGCCATTTAACAGAGACTTTTTTATTATTTATGGGACCAGAAGATAGTACCATTGTTACAAAGTGCATTTAAAGTAAACAAATCTATTGGTTGCCTTCCAAAATAAGACCTGCATTCAGGGAAGAAATCGATATAACTCTTATTTTTAAAATAATTGTGAGATTTCCCAGAGATTCTAAGAGTAATGAAAAAATTTGTTTAAGATTATCTATCAATAGACATTAGAATATGACAGCTGAATTAGATACAAAACTAATTACTGTCCTCCATGGCAATGATCTTTAGATTTTCTATTCTAGAGATTAGAAAATGTTTTCATATGTATTGCTATTATCTGAGTGTAGTGCTTGATAGCATCCTACATGGAAGACAAGTTGTGTGGTTTTTCTGTATATTAAGTCAATGTGAAAGTTTCCAAGATCTAGACTTTTGTTCAAGAATGAAGAACGAATTCAATCAGTGAATATTCATTTAAACAGGAAAATAAGTCTTCCTAAGTCCGTTAAACAGCATTTCCCTATAAAACTGAAAAACATTCCACCCTTTTTTTTTACTTAGAGAAAAAAAGTAAAACAGAAAGAAGGGTAGAAATAATACAGAATTTCAAAAAAATAATAAGAAATCACTAGTTGGTAAATTACATATTGTTATCTTAGAAGTACTTGCTCAAGTCACAAAATCAAAGTATAAAATGTATAGTGTGGAGTGATTTTTGTTAGCAGGCACACTTATGTTCATAAGTAATCTCCAAACATTACTCATAATCTCTCTCTTTCATTCTCTCTCTCTCTCTCTCTCTCTCTCTCTCTTTCTCTCTCAGAGATTGCTTACTGTGTTCTAGCAATTTTGTTTACATAGATGCAGTACTACTTGTGAACATGCATAACTATATAAAACCAAGTAGTGTTCAGAAGTTACTAATATCAGAGAAGTAACTTCCATGTGGAAATTTGTATGAGGAACATAGAATTATACTTTTAAAGGCCTCTATATTGTTTGCTTTTTGATCCAGACCCTACAAAACAAAGCTCAAAAATTTATCTCCACAGTTTTCAACTGCAGAACCTAGCAACATGGTCAAATTCCTCGCTTGTCAAGATCCCCATAATTCATTGGTATTCATAAGTAACTTGGAGAAGGTCAAATCTCTTTTTTGGTTTGTCAATTCTTGCCTCATAAAATAGTAATAGAACTGTCCCAGTAAGACAGCGCTTACTATCAGCTGAGCTATTTTTGAAATATTGAACATGCTAAACAAAAACAAACTTTGAATAAGTTTTATGATTATTCTTAGGCTCTCTGGAAAGTCTCATAATGTTTTAAATATAGAAGATATGTTATTTTACCCCTGAATTTAAGTTTCAATCTTGAAAGACAAAAGATATCCTTGTGCACTTGATTAAGATAGGACCATGGATACTTAAGAACAATAAATCATAGAATAACAGCTATGTGTCAGTTGGAATAACTATACATATAAATACACAACTATAAAAAGCTATAAAATATCTGCTATCTGAGAACACTGCACAAAAGATAAAGGATAAACTCTTTTACAACTCTAAACAGAATATGCCAAGGCACATTTATCATTTTGAAAGAGTGAAAATCAGATTCTAGTGTTGTACAAATACAAATGCCAAAGTTTCTTCTTAATCAATTTCTTTGTCAACAGTTCCCTCAAAACTGAATAGCCTTTTATTAACATACCTATTACTTTTTCAGATTAATTACTTTCAGATATGATAAGCCAAAGAAATAGGAAGAAGTCAAGATGGCCAATCAGTGAGCATCAGTTGTTTCTCCCAGGAGAAACAACTCGTATGCCAGAATAAAACACCCTGGAGAAACCCAGACAGAGGGAGATGGATCCTCTTGACACAGGAAGAAATTAAAACATAAAAAAGCTCGTCAAACATGTCAGGACTACAACTGAAACAGCTAAAAATTATGGGACACAGGATTTTCGCTGCTACCAGCCAAGTTTGCACCAGCCTGAATTTGCGCCAGCTTGAATCTGCGCTGGCCATCAGAGCCACCCAAACTTGTTCCTGCCACCACTCACAGGAGCCACAGCAACGCTGAAGTCGGGAGTTAGTGAGCACAATGGAGAGTGGAGCTGGTGAAGGGACCTTCATTAATCCAAAGGAAGTGCTGGGAATGAGACCCCCCCCCACAGGAAGGGCAAGACCAAGTGGGTGGCATGTTGGAATCAGGCAGGAGGAGCCTGAACTGGGAGCAACGGTGACTTCAGTTGGTTGCTCCCTCCCCAGAGCAGATTCGTGGGATTTGCTTGGACTGGGCCACGCCCCTGGCTGGAACCCAATGAGCCGTCCCAAATCGATTCCCTGCACCTAGCACACACTAACCCGGTGAAGGACCCTGAAGTCTGGCTGGCCCAGTGGGGAGGGGCAGGCAGGAGAGGGCGGAAGTCCCTTGCCAGCATGCTTTGGAAGAACCGTGGCCAACAGGGAAGGAGGCTGGGACCTGCACTTTAACCTGTGTGGAGGAAGCCGGGAGCATGACAGGAGAGAGAGGCAAGAGAAGGCCCCCAGTCCAGAACCCTGAGAGCACTGATCCAGGAGAGGAAAAAACAAGGGAGACTGAGTGTGGCAAACACACAACATCAGACATGGCTTCAATGGACATTAAGAGATATCTTCGGGACCTTGTAGACGAGCTCAAAACTGAAATATTAAATCAGGTAAAGCAAGATATGAGTAGAGTAATAAAAGAAATACTCTCAGGGAGCATCTCTCAGGAAGATACAGATGAAAGAAGGGAGGAACACAAAAAGAGAGAAACATTCGATAAAGAATATAAAGAAATTAGAATACACGAAGCAGATTCAAAGAGACTGCCAGGAAATTAAAAACACCATTGAAAGCTGGCAAAACACCTTAAAAGAAACTAAGGATAGACTATCAAAACTTGAAGACAAGTTTGCAATGTGTGCTCATGAAAGGAAAAATCTCTTAAAAATAACAAGGAAACAGGCAGTAACAATACAAAGGCTAGAAGATGACAAGAGAATCTGCAATTTAAGAAAAAGAAGTGTGAACGAAGAAGCAGGAATACATATAGGCAAATTACAAAGGCTATTCATGGAAATAATTAAGGAAAACTTCCCAAGCATGGGAAAAGAAAATGACATCTGGTTATGTGAAACATACAGAACTCCAGCCACCTACAACCAAAACAGATCTACACCCAGACATATAATAATCAAGATGCCAGAAATTCAATATAAAAGCAGAATATTAAAAACCATCAGAGAAAAGAAACAGATTACCTATAAAAGTAAGCCCATCAGGATCACAGCCAACTTATCGACACAGACCATCAGATCAAGAAGAGCTTGGAGCAAAGTATTCCAAGCCCTGAAAGAAAATCACCTCCAGCCCAGATTGATGCACCCTGCAAAACTGTCACTAGAAATTAATGGAGAAACAAGATGCTTCCATGACAAAGAGAAACTGGGGGAGTCTGTGACCACCAGTCCAACCCTACAAAGAATACTGAAGGACATTCTAGAGAGAGGAAAAAAAAATACCAGGATTTTAGGAATGTGGCAGAAAGGCCTCAATGAGTGGGGCAGGCAGTAGAATGAAGGAGAAAACTAGGCAAACAGGCAGAAAAATAGCATAGCAGAAATGAGGCAGAGAAGGATGGCTTGAATATCAAACATAGATGGCCTTGATACACTATATTGCTAATAGTGCACCAGGTTTTAAATCCCACATTACTCACACTACTCTGCTTAGATGTATTATATTCTGTTCCAGTCATTCTACCTGTACTAGATTTGAGGGCACAGACAGTTATCCTAAAAATAACAGGGTATAGTACAGTAATCATCCTTAGTTTCCTATTAACTTAATCTAAAGCTCTGTAAAACCTACATTATTTTACCATGACTGATCGTAATCGAATCTGTTTTGTTAGATTGCTGTTTTGTATTGATAGATTTTATTCAAAGCTGTTATGATGGATAGTATCAACTCTGAGAGTATAGGCAACTGCACTTAAGATGACAAGATTCACTCTAATATCCGCTATGGTTTGATTATTACCTGCCTTTGAAGTTTTATACTGTCAACAATATTTTATTTTTACTAATATTATGTTCTGCTATATTCAATTGTAATGCTATATTCAATTATGCCAGATGATGTAGACAATTCTATTGAAGATAATAAGAAACAACACAGTAATCATTGTAAATCACCTTGTACTGTGGTTTTATATGACTTTTTGGTTTCATGTTTTTATAGGAATTTGTTTGTTTTGTCTTGCTAAGTTTTGTTTTTCCCTCTAGTACAGAAAGGATAGAAATAATGTAGAGACTCATGCATGTGTAGCTGTTTACACTCTCACTGTTTGAATATCTACTTTGTATGCCTTAATTTTGTAACTTGAACAACTATTTCTAAGAGGACAATATGTAATTTACCAACTAGTGATTTCTCATTGTTCATCTTTTTTTTTGAAATTCTGTATTATCTCTACCCTTTACATGCTTTTGTTTCTCTTTAAATAAAAAAAAAAGAAATAAAAAAATAAAGTGTGTGTTTTAACACGCCTTCCACAACTTTTTATATTCATGTAGGTATTATTTTTACAATCTACCTTTCATGTTCTAAACAGCCTGATGCTTTTTTTGGTCAAAATTACACTGTGTTAAGGTAAATAAACAAGAACAAATGTATTACCACCACACATAGTCAAATTCCTTTGTCATTTTTTTCCTAAAATAGTCCCAATTGCCCACATTCATTATAATTTTTAGCTAGGTTAAATATTTTTTTGTTCAGAGAGAATTGAGAGATAGATAATTGATAACCATGTATCATACACAAACATGTTAACATACAAAGTTCATGAATGGAAAAAAGTAAAAATCTCCTTTAGAATAATTTAATGCACTCCCTACAGCTACTCTAATTTTTCACACCTTCTTGTAGTGGCAAAAATGAACACACTCATTAATATGATCAAAACCATTCAACTCTATAACATTCAAATAAGGGACCAATATATAAAATTTTTTTCCTTATTTGAGTATGTTGTTTGTATGTTATGTACAATATGTGGCTAGCAATGTTTCAGCATTCCATCTTACTTAGAAATTATCTAAAATTAACTTCATTCATATTAGTCCAAGAATTTTAGAATTAATTATAGATTTTGGAAATTATGTTGGTACTGGCACACCATAAAGCTCAATTACTATTTACATAAATATATTTTTGATAATATAATTTAGACTTCATAAAGAGTCTTCATAAAGACTTCATAAATTTACCAATTTCCAATTGGTAAAATAAGAGTGCTAAAGCATTTAGGCCAAATTCCTTAGAACATTATATGCAATAAAATATCTGCTCTGAGTATGCTTTATATTGATAATGTCAGGAAAAGACACATAGCTATTTTTAAAAAATATTGAACCAGTTTAGTCCAAAAAACTAACTTTAATTACATGAATTTAGATTATAAAGTATTAAATATGAGAGCATAAAACATAAAGCTTGAAGAATATTTATATACATACAAAAATATTCATAAATTTCAATCAACCAACCAGAACAGAGTTCCTATGTTGAGAATTGTTATAACTTGATTTGTTACTTTCTGCTATCAATATGAAAATATTTCACAAACACCTGCTGAGGTGAGTTCCGGTGATTTGTTACTCCTTAGCCACTCAGACCAAAGTTCAGCACTTAGAGACAACTATTACTTATTTAGGTCAAACACCTACAGTCTGAGCATAATGTTCAGCAGGGAAGGATCCATGGAATGTCAGCTGGGTTGTTTACCTGAGGTTTACCTAGTTTACTCCTTACTCATATATCTGACAAGTGGGTGCTATTGTGGATTGTGAGATCAGTGAGGGCAAAGGACTAGTGCCTTGGTTTCTCCCCACTTGGGTTTATATACATGAGTAGCTTGGGCATCCTCAAAGAATGGTAAAGAACCTCAAACATATGAACAACCATATTCCTTCTTATGACCAACCTCAGAAGTCATAAAGTGTCACACCTTACAAACATGACTCAAATTTCAGATATAGAAAAGAGACCCTTTCTCCCCACGTGAGGACTGTCAAAGTCATAGAGCATGTTTGATGAGAGAAATTGTTGTAGCCTTTTTTTTTGAAAACACAACCTGTCAAAATCTGTCCATCTCAAATGTACTCATATAGAAAAAAACTATTTCTGTCACCTCAGCCCTGGGTCAAAAGCAAAGCAACAAAGAAATACACTTGTCTCAACTGAAGTTCTGTTCAGGGGAACTGAAACATTTTCTCAAACAATTTGAGTTTACAGATAGACAAGCAATCAAACAAACAAAAATGGGCTAACAAACTAGATTATCTGTCCTCTCTTACTACACCTGCTGTTGTCTCCAAACTCTGCAACAGCAATTATCAGCTTGGATGAATAAAAGTTGTCCTAAGTGTAATCCTCAGAAAAATAGAGGCTATTTGAATTTCAAGATTCTACCCAATTCTCACAAATAACAGTTTTTAACAAGAATTCAACCTAAACAAATATGATTTTTAAACTAAAACCCCTCATCAATACAAGGGAGACATCTAGTCAGTGAAAAGCTAAAGATCAATTGCATTGATTCATTTTTAAATTACTTTCATCTTTATGGCCATTGATAAAACTTTAACAGTACAGTGCAGTGGCTGGAATCTGTTACTGATTTCCAGTACTGACTCTTCTCTGTATAGTTTTGTGTTGTTGGGATCGTCTCTAGTCCTTGCTTTCCTGGTGTGCAAACTGAAAATAACAACACCTACCTTCCCATGAGTAGTAAGTATTGTATAACACTAGCCATGGTGCTTGATGGACAGTGAGCCCAATAAATGTTAGAGACTAATGTGTCTGTAGTAATGTGCTACCTTAGTTCAAGAACTTAATTATTTCCTTGATTGTGGCCACAAACTGAATTGGATGAGAACCAAATGGTTAATTTCAGTGTTGATCATACAGATAAATTTGATTCAGTTCTCATCCAACTTGGTTGCAAGCAAGATTGTGCAAAGATTTAAGTTCATGGGCCGAGGTGTAGTTACAGTATTAGAGCCATATAATAGCATATATTATATGATGAGAAAAATATGCAGCATATCCTATGTTGATGAATAGTAGTTACAGATTCCATATTTTGATGCTATAACATGCATAGTATATTGTTATGTATGGAGCTTTCCCTTGGTACCTGTAAAGGAATGATCCCAGCATTCTTTTCCCCATGGAGACCAAAATCTGCACCCAAGTCCTTATTTAAAAGAGTATCACTGACATTTAATCTACCGCTTGCTCCAGTATCTATATTACTTATAATAGCTAATATGATATAAGTAGCATGTAAAGTTTATGACATTGTATTCTTTAGGAAATAATGACTAAAAAATATGTACCTGCTCCATATAAACACATTTTTTTTAAATATTTTCTATCTACAGATAATAGACTCTAGGGATATAGAACATGAACTCATGGGGACAAAACATACTATGTACATAATATAATCTATATATATATTGTATATAAATAGTATGTATTTAGGTTCTATATGTAAGACATATTAATTACTATTAATAACTATTATAGCTATTATAGTATAAGTATTGCTGTAACTCCTTAATGTCCCTATACAAAGCTAATGTACCATTAAAAGAGCTACCTAGCTAGGTGTGGTGATGCATACCTGTAATTGCATTATTCTCGGGGACTGACACAGGAAGATTACAAGCTGGGGAGAATCCAGCCCAGGCTTAGTAAGAGCCTGTCTCAAAAGAATGAAAGAAAGAAAGAAAGAAAGAAAGAAAGAAAGAAAGAAAGAAAGAAAGAAAGAAAGAAAGAAAGAGGAGGAGGAAGGAAGGAAGGAAGGAAGGAAGGAAGGAAGGAAGGAAGGAAGGAAGGAAGGAAAAGAAACACACAATTTGCCAATTTACCTTTATTTTGACTTGTGTGGCCCAAAAATTAAACTGATAATAGTCTCTATATATTTTCAGTATTTCAATCATGAATCCGGGAAAAAAAAAAACCACATTGTCTGTCATCCAGTACTTTTCTTTTAATCCAAATACTTAAGTTATGCCTGTACCTGAGCTGAATTTTGGTAATTGAAATTCCTTCAATGAAAAGAAGTCATGGAAGAGTGGAGTCCTTGTAGTATGAAAGCCACTTTATTGCATCTACCTGCCATTCATTCATTCCCGTAGTCAATTTGACATATTGATATCTGCTGCCACATAAATACACAAGTGGGCTCCTGTCATTCCAGGCAATTACACATAGAAGTAGACTTCTAGCCCTTTGTCCCTGTAGTTCTCTCTTTCACTTATTTCCAGAAGGGTTGACATATGCATTTCAAACAAAGAAAGTGTTTTAAGCTCACTTTTAAATCTGCAGACTTCCATATATCAAACACTTATCTAGCATTGATAGCCCTTTCAGTTGGAGAATAATGAAACTTCCTACACTGGAAAGAGAGTAAATCGCTGAATATACTACAAATTTATCACTAGCCTATCTGAAAATACCATCATCTTTATAATGCAGAGCACTGGATCTGTATACAAAGACCTTCTAAAATAAATAAGATGTTTACAGAAAAGCAAAGGCACGCAGCTTCTACTTTAGATACATGACCAGCTAAACTCAAAGCACTTCAGTCACCCTCATTTTCTGCACAAGGATGACAAGAAACATTCTCATTTTCTGCACAAGAAGGACGACTAGTGGTCAGACTATGTAGTCATCTCTTAATTTAATATGCCTTGAATTTATAGAATCGTGTATTTGCATTCAAATTTGCGGATCACTTAAATGTTAACCTTTATCATTGAGGATAATAAGGCAGTGAAAAGGAGAAATGAAATAATTACAGGTTTCCTGGTATGTAATGGTAGGTCAAGGTGTCTTTCTAATATATAACCTCTTAGATCTAGTTTTCTTTGGCTGTAAATATGCAGTGTAAAATAATTAACTC
Organism: Hydrochoerus hydrochaeris; assembly: GCA_004027455.1. Taxonomy (NCBI): domain Eukaryota; kingdom Metazoa; phylum Chordata; class Mammalia; order Rodentia; family Hydrochaeridae; genus Hydrochoerus; species Hydrochoerus hydrochaeris. Next base: position 38,743 of record PVLA01007057.1, on the reverse strand, counting down.
AGATTCCTTTGATGGAGTTCAGAATGATTTGGTTCTTTGTGCAAAAGTTTTAATTAGTATGCCACAAAACTTGTAATCCTGTGACTTAGTTTTTCTAAAATTTTTGATATAGATTTGTTTTAGTTTCTGACTAGATTTCCAACCCCTAAAAAAGTGTAGGTGTTTTATGTTTATTATAATTGATGCATGTCCACTGAAACTTCTGCAGTAGAATTACTACTGAACAAGTACATGGGAATTTTTCATGCTGCTCTAGGACATAGCTCCCCATCTTCTATAAAGTAGGATCTTCTTATGAAGTAGGATCAAAATACACAGCGATTAAGTTTTTAAAGTATTACAGTAATAGACACATTTCCACTAATCATCCTCAAAATATTCTTAACTTTCAACACACTTATCCCATCCTTCTTGCCTCTTTCTGAAGTAATTCATGAGTATTTATGAGGTGTGATAAAAAATAGAGTATGCTGCTGCCAAGTTCTTTCCAATGCAAGTGAGGTTTGGAGAGTATGTGCTTAGATACCTTATCCTCTGGATCTGTCAGTTTGCAACTTCTGGATCTTCCTCTAAGTGAAAAATGACCATAAAAGGTAAATATTTTGAATTGATTCAGGACATGGAGGAAGCCACAAGAGGACAACTAAAGGCACTCACAAAAGAAGATTTCAGAATTGCTTCAGAAAATAGCAAAAACTGTTTGGGGCAGGAATATTTTAAGGGAGATCAACAGCAATGTGTCTCTTACAGAAATAAATATTTTAAAAATTGAGCATGCACCATATTTTTATTGTACTTCATAAATATTTCAAGAACTCAACCACTATAGCCCTTCATCCTAGGCCCATGATTGAATATGATATTGGTGCCTGGTTGTGCATCCCTTGAATAAATGTGAGCCAATAAGTTCATATATTTTAGCTAAATTTAATTGTGCCCTGAAAACTTGGAACAGCTAGTAGCTAATGAGTGTGTTTGGAAGTAATTGTTTTAAATTCAGAGCTTAAACAAAGACCTCTGCAAATCATCTAGGCTTTTTTTTAATCACTCACTCAAAGTATTTCTTAATTTTAATACGGAATGGTCTTGTAGGCAGAAAACTCCTACACAAGTGAGGGAAAAAAAATCTTCCTAGAGTTGATTAATATAAAAGCACAGGGAAAAGGTAACAAATAAACGTTCTCTTGAAAGTGAACTGACTGAGCTGAATCAGTAGCCAAGAAATATTCAGGAATGAAGTAGCTAGTTCTGGTATGTTTGACCCTCTGTGAAAATTGAAGACATTCCAAACTCCATGTGTTCTCATGTGTACACAGTGTCTCAACACTGTTGCCCATGGTAACCATATTCTCTAGTGCTTATGAAGTATTTATGATTAACTTAAACACTGCAAGATTTCACAAGCTTCAAAGAGGTAAGAGGAAAAGGAAGCTCTCACTCCTATCATTTTATTTCGAAGTTCTGTGTCATCGTTTTTTTTTTCATTTTAAAGTAAAAAATATCACATGAGACAAGATTTATAATAGAAAATACTATAGTCCACATAACTTGTTCTATGAAACAATTTTTTGTGCATTCAACTGAGAGTACTCATTTCCTTATTCAAATCAGAACTCTCTCCAGTCCATTAAGGCTCTATCCCAGAGGAAGTTGTACAGGTGGTCGGTACTAGTCACATGCATTTATTCACTAATTCAACATTCTCTGTAAACTTACTGTGTACCATGAATTACACTTGGAGCTGAAATCATTAAGAAAGTAAAGGTCTAGTAAATGAAGAATGTATTTTAAACTTTAGTATAATGGTGTCCACACTCTGAGGATGTGCACATACAAATCCAACAGTACATACACATTAACCAAACATTTACTGATAGGAAGATGAAATGCTGCATTTGGTCCAAATTGCACTTGTACTAATGGAATGATCAGTACCATTCTGATTTAGATGGTAAATTATATAATTTTCCTATTTTTTTTAACAGTTCATGTGTGCCAGACAGTAGAGAAAAGAAATTGTCTTCTCTTAAGAAGTATTTATTAGGGGCTGGGGATTTAGCTCAGCAACATAAGCGCCTGCCTTGGAAACACACGGTCATGAGTTCAATCCCCAGTAATGATAAAAAAAAAAAGAAGTATTTAGTAGAGGAGATACAGTGAATTGTAATACATGTGATAAACACTATATATTATAGGTGCATACATAGCATATCTTCAAAGTTTGTTTATAGCATACCAGGTCCAACTGAGAGTCAAGTCCAGAGTTCCAGGGGCCTATGATGAGTAGTCTTAAAGGAAAAATAAGAGTTAGCTAGGTGAAGAAAGAATATGCTTAACAAAGCAAATGTAGTTGCCAAGGAAGAGCATAGCAATTTTTAGAAATGAAAGGATTTGATTTGCCTGAAGTTTTGCCTGCAAGTGTTGGACATATAGGAGATGGAGCCAGAGAAATTAGTTACTGATCATGAAGGAACTTGGGTGCTGATTTAAGGTCTGAATCGAATTCCTAGCATTGAAAAGTTATTGACGCATAATATCAATGCTGTTTATGCATTGATGCATACAAATTATTGATGCAGGATTACTTTGGCCACAGCATAGTGTATAAAATAAAATAAAGTACAGGGAGATATGAGCAGAAGTTTTGGGATAAGATTTATGTAAAATCTACCTAAGTGAGCTTAATCTGTCATGATCCTTTCTTTCTCCTTCCCTTTTCTCTCCTCTCTCTTCCTTTCTCTCCTTTTCTCTTTATTGCTTTCTTCTTGGAATAATAACATGATGCCTGGAATTCATCAAACATTTTGTGATCTTAAGGGGGAAATGACATGCAATAAGTAAGCAAAACAAAAGATAATGAATCTGGATTGGAGTGAATGTGTTGATTTATCTTAAGGGTTATAGGTCACCTACTTTTATATTATCTTATCTATTTTCCTATCTACTTCCCCAGAATAAACCTTTGTCTTAATGTGGATCTGTATCTTCTCATAGATATGTGTATTTTACATGAAAATAAAATAAATTCATCTTCTCACCTTATATTAATTAGGATATATTTAGAGTGCTGTAAGAACAAACCCACCAAATGCTGTGGCTCACCAATCTTGTTGCTCAAGAAAAAGAGTCTGGCATTAGGCTACCTATCCAGGCAAGATATCCTTACCTGCGAATTTATCCCAGATCTAGGTTGGTTCTCTCGTAAATACATCATCACCACAGGTGAACACATGGTTGAAGTTACCATTGTTGCATTCTAGCCACTGGAAAAAAGAAATAAGCTTAGGATGGGTTGCAGCACCTTTTCACATTTAAAGACCTAACTTGTAAGTTATACGTTCAAGTCGCACGCATCATATTGGCTACAGTTTAACTCAGGGCTGTATCTAACTTCAAGGAGTCTTGAATATGTCTAGCCAACTGCACATACCTGGTGAGGAGCCATTCTCTTGTTGAAAGAAAGAAGGCTTGACCGGATTTTGAGCAAGAGTTAGTCACTGGTATATAAACCGATCGCATTGCGTGTGTCCTTTAGTAATTAAGTTTTTTATGTGCAATATTAAATGTTTATGTCCATCCCCTTCATCACATTAAATAATGTTTAGGTTATTGTAATAACTGTATAGTTCTCATTGTAGGAAGAGATCATAATGTATGCATCCATCTGCTACTAGGATTTGTGATATGGAAACCTAATAAATAACACTCATCTTCTCTAGCAGGGAATAATCAAATGATGATTGTTTTTATCATGTGGGGAATTACCTTTTACAAAAAAAGTAGCTTTTAGTTACACCACCATGCAAACTATCCTAAGAGTTATGGAATAGAGAGGTACATAGGGAAAAATAGGGTGCTTGAATTATATAGGGCTTATTAGATCAACATAAAGCATAGAGTAAGGAGAAAGAGAAAATAAATGGGACATGTTGCTATATTTAGCACAGAATGCAGTTTAAATAGAAGAACATGCAAGCTAAATCCTGTCTCTGTGCTGTATCAGCCTTCTTTGAAAATGATGTGCTTGTGAGGACTAAAGTCAGATACTGAGATAGCGGGATCTGCAGACAGAAGCTTGCCAACATATATTCTTGCTCTTTTGAAGAGACTCCTGGACAATTGACCTCATGAGCAACTATGGATTTTAATAGTGTTTCCTGGAGACAGAACTTGTGAGGCCAGAATGGGTGTCATCAATAGACAGACTGCTATTTAATGTATGTCTTTGGTGATCAATGCTTGCATCATGTGAGATAAGCTCACAGTCCAAGCTGGTATTCTGTGTTCTAGCAACTGGAAAGAGAAAATAGAGACAGTGGTGGGATGAAAAAGCTTAGCACAGGCTGAGTAGTTGCTCTTCCTAAGTGAAGGTTGTAACCAGGTGATGTTGGTTTAAATTCTTGTGTGCATAGTCTTGACTGTCTACAATCAGTCATATACATGTGGGCAAAGCCAGCTTAACTGTAAGGAACTCACTAAAGTGAAATTCCTCTGTGGCTACAGCTAGCATGCTATCCCCTACCTATCCTGCCCACACGAAAATTCTCTTTATTCTATATTGTATTATATCTTATCCATTATATTACATTACATTTTAAAGAAAAAAAACAGAATTTCAAAACAAGATAATAGTACAGTAATATTATATTCTCAATGTGGCAAGAAAAGGATCCCAATAGAAAACGTACAGCTAGATGCACGCATTTTTAAAATAAGAGAGAAAAGAATGCCAAATGAGAATCTCAATATCTCTTTATTAGCAAAGACTGAACTGGAGAATATGTCTTATATCTATGGGCCTCCTAAAGTACCCTGGATTACAAGCCATAGGCTGGTGCCACGCAATGCAGTCCTCCCCACAGCAGCAGGGTGTGATTCACTCCATAACTTCTGGAAAGCTAAAAAGAATTATGTGCACTTCTTGCAGGGTGGCATATTCCCAAGAAAAATAGAGAAAGGAGCCAAGTTATGCAACTTAATTTCCTTATGGCAAACTTACCAATAATTGACTCCTCTTATTGTGAAAAGGGCAACATGAGAAGTGCACTAATTAAAGCACCCCTGTTGCAGCAAAACATCATCATAAGGAATGTAATTTAATAATAAACAAAGTATTGCTTCCTAGTATTGTTTTCCCATATGAAAAACAATGCCACAGTATAAAGCTTTATACCCATTTCTTTATGTAAAGTACAAGAGTAGTATTTTTAAACTATACCTAGGAGATAATTTTCTGGGTTTTTTTATATCATATGATACATGCTGCTAAATTGTTCTCCCTAGAGATTAAACCAAACTAGATTTTCCTCATTAGAAATATAAGCTTCCCTTGGCTCTATTCTTGGCAAGGCTGGATGCTGCAATAGCTAGATAGCTAGATAGAAAGTAGATAGTAGAGATAGCTCTCTAGTCAAACATCTTCTGAATATAAAATGCTACACCAATGTAAAAGATAGTTTAATTTTGTTTCTATCATCTTCCTGAAACTGAATGCCTTCCACACTTACTTGATATCTATTCTGGATTTCCTTGCATGGGATTTGCTCATTCATATTTTAGCTCTTCCATTTTTTGTTTGATTCCTTACAGATTTATAGTTTTTGCTTTCTGTGAAATTCTAAACACAAATTTAAGGTCAGCAATATATATATCATCAATCACTCTTCTTTATATTTTCTGTTTTTCTTCCTGTATTACATTTTATGATTTTGGAGGGTGATACCAGTAAAAGTCTCTTTTACTCTAATCTTTTGTTTATTGCCTCAATCAGGATTTAAATATTAACCAGAATACATTATAATAAGACAAAGGGAAACTTTATATCAAACATGACATAGCAACCAACTTTATAAACATACCTCCTTGATTTAAGTCCTTCAATATTCTTCTCTGGCTATAAGCCTCCAAAGGAATTCATCTCCACCCCTAGCTTATATAGGCTTTTCTGAATAACTAAGTCTAGAAATTAGCTAAAACCTTAGAAGAGCATTTGGTGCCCATTCACATATATCTAACCAACATCTCAAAAATATGTATGCAACAAAAGGGAAAATTTAGGATTTTGCTGCAGAGATGTCAAAAGTAGCTTGGTCAGGACTTGCTCAACACTTAGGAGATGATAGTACTAAAAAAGGACCAGCAGCTCAGGACAAGTTTGTCACTCCAGTCTGGTTCCAGGAAAAATTATACACATTTCCTCATAATAACTGTGCTTGTTCTTTTTCTAGGATAAATTCCTACATGTGGAATGATTTGGTCAAAGTGCCCTCATGCTTGAGATTTTTCACAAGTGTTCAAAAGGAGCAGCATTCTAAAATAACTAACCCTACTTTCAATCCCATTATGTGGTAACAATGATTTATACAGTTTTTTGAGGGCTCAAAATAGAGTTTCTGGAAGGCCACACTCCATTGGCGATTGCAGCCATCCCTCAACATCCCCAGGAGACTGGTGCCAGGACTCCCAACAATAACAAAATATTCAGATCTATGTATAAAATTGTGTAGTATTTTCACATAATTCATGCACACCCTCTCATATACTTAAAATCATTTCTAGGCTACTTATAACAGTTAATGCAATGTAAATGCTATGGAAATAGTTGTACTATATTATATCATGAATAATAACAAGGAAAAAGGCCTATACATGTTGAGTAAAGATGCAGTTCTTTTGGCAATGTTTTTGATTTATGGTTGGCTGCGTATGCTGACCTGGATTCAAAGGGCTGATTGTATCACCTTAACAGACGAGAAAACTAAGCAAGACTGCCCTGTATGGTAAGATATTTAACATATCTGTATAGGTAGAATCCTTTTGTCTATCACTTCACACACACACACACACACATACACACACACAATGCTTCTGTTTAATAAATGTCTCTTGGAATTAAAAACTGTACTTCCCTAGGAAAAACACCATATCCACAATACCAGGTACAGTGATCCAAAGCCACTCACTTGCTAATCATTATGTACCAAGCACTGTGTTAGACACTATAGACTTCAAATTAATTGGAAAAAGTAACTACCTTCAAAACTCATCTATTGGAGGAGGCAAACATATCAATAATGCTGAAAATATCTGAATTCTAAACTTTAATTTTTCTTTAAAAAGTATACACATTTAATACAATGTCGAAAAAAGATAATTGTTCTAAATACAAAAATCCATTATATCTATTTCTGTTCAAATTTCAATTCTCAAATTTATTTTTTTTTAATTTTTATTTTAAAGAGAGTAAAATTAAACATAACAAAACAGAACAAAACAGATCATAAGAAAACAATTTAAGAAACACAGATTTCAAAGCAAGATAACTGGAGATCTTCACTTCTATCATATTGTCTCTTGTTTTCTTCCAAATAGTTGTCCATATCTTCACACAAAGTGAATTCATATCAAACACAATAGTATTAAACTGATCAGAACAGGATGATGAAGGAATTTTAGGTCTTCAAGACCAGACAACAGGGAAGTCAACAATGGCTGCCATAATGTCTCTTGTTCTCTTCAAGAAAGCTGTCCATGACTTTACATATGTTGAAATTAAACAAAAGAAAACAGGCTAATATCACTCTGAACTGAGAATAATATTATTGCTAGACTTTATATCATGACACTGGTATCTTAGTGTCTCTTTTTCTTCAAAGTATCTGTTCATTACAATGTGTATTATATAATCAATTCTCGTAAATGTTTAGAAGTTCTACGCATGCATGAGTCTCTACATGTATACCTATCCTTTCTGTATCAGAGGGAAAAACAAATCAAAACAAGACAACAAAACAAATTCCCAGAAAAACATGAAACAAAAAAGACATAAAACCACAATACTAGGTGATCTACAGTAGTTACTATGATGTCTCTTGTTATTTTCAATAGAATTGTCTGTATCATCAGTCATAGTATAATTGAACATAGCATTACATAACTATATTAATAAAAACAAAACATTGGAGACATTATAGGACTTCAAAAGCAATTAATAATCAAACCAGAATGGGTATCCTATTGAATCTTGTCGTCTTCAGAGTAGTTGTCTCTACTCTCAGACTTGATACTATCAAGCATACCAGATACAAATAAAATAAGTCATGATAAAACAGATATCTAAAAAACCAGATTCAAATAATATCAGTCATAGTAAGACAGTGTAAGTAATACAGGGTATCAGTTCAAGTTAATAGGGAATTAAGAATAGTTACCATAGTATATCCTGCTGTTTTTGAGATAGCTGTCAGTGCCCTCAAATCTAGTGTGAGTAGACAGACTGGAACACAATAAAATCACACTAAACAGAATAATAAGGATATGGGGATTTTAAATCTTGATACACTATTAACAATGTCCTCTGCCTTCCTTTTTTAGACAATTCCTCCCCTTTCACTTTCACAGGGTGCTTTGTACATTTTGGGTCCCACTAACTCCTTTAGTTTTTAGATTAGGGGGGCAACCTGCTATCTACCTAAGTGGTTCTGAACCTTTTTACCCCTGAGCTGGATCATGAGCTGTATTCATTTTCCTACTAAAGACTCAAAGTTTTCCTTCCTTATAGCTCAGTAGTTCTCCACTGCACAAAAGTATCATGACTTTCCAACTTATCTGCAGCTGCTGGATGGACTACCCCTGTTTCTGTCTGGTTCCCTGTCACATAGAGCATTGTTTTCTCACCTTTGACTTTTGGTTCATTAACCCTCTTTCAGGTTGATTATATTTCCTATTCAGAGCATCTCAATGGACCCTATCTCCTGATGTACTCTGCCTGTGTTTCTTTTTGTTGGTGTATCAAGGCCATCTTTGTTAGAGAGTATAGCCAATCTTCTCTGCCTCATCTCTGCTATGCTATTTTTCTGCCATTGGTTGTCTACTTTTCTCCTTCATTCCAGTCTGCCCTGTTCATTGATGCGTCTCTGCTACTGTTGCTGGAATCCTGGTGATTTTTTTTGTCTCTCTCTAGAATGTCCTTCAGTATTTTTTGTAGGGTTGGACTGGTGGTCACAAAATTCCCCAGTTCCTCTTTGTCATGGAAACATCTTGTTTCTCCATTAATTTTGAGAGACAATTTTGCAGGATACATCAGTCTGGGTTGGAGGTGATTTTCTTTCAGGGCTTGAAATACTTCACTCCAAGCTCTTCTTGATTTGATGGTTTGTGTTGAGAAGTCTGTTGTGATTTTGATGGGTTTTCCTATATAGGTGATCTGTTTCTTTTCTCTGACTGCTTTTAATATTCTGTTCTTGTGATGAATTTCTGGGACTTGATTATTACATGTCTGGGTGTAGATCTGTTTTGGTTGTAGGTGGCTGGAGTTCTGTATGCCTCATATATCTGAATATCATTTCCTTTTCCCTATGTTTGGGAAGTTTTCCTTAATTATTTCTGTGAAGAGCCTTTGTATTTCATTTGTGTTTACCCCTGCTTCTTCGCTCACATATTTTATTCTTAAGTTATAGATCCTCTTGTCTTCTAGCCTTGTATTGTTACCTCCTGGCTCCTTGTTATTTTTAAGAGATCTTTCCTTTCACAATCACACATTGCAAATCTATCTTCAAGTTTTGAAAGTATAACTTTAGTTTCTTTCAAGCAATTTTGCTAGCTTTCAGTGAAGCGTTTAATTTCCTGGTGATCTCTTTGAATCCATTTCATGTATTCTAGATTTTGTTTATATTCTTCATCAAGCGTTTCTCTCCTTTTTCTGGTTCCTCCATTCTTCCATCTGTGTCTTCTTGAGAGATGCTTAGTATTTCTTTTATTAAGCTTCTTATATCCTCCTTCACTTGAATTAAAATTTCAGTTCTAAGTTCATCTATGATGGCACAAAGATATTTCTTTATGTTGGTTGATGCCATATCCAATATTGCATGTATTCTGCCCTTGATCTCTTCTGTATTTACCTCTCTTGAACTTAGCTTCCCTGTGTCAGTAACTAGAGACCTTTTCTTGTTTCTTTTTCTTGTCATGTTTCTGGTTTCTTTCAGAAAGTTGTATGGTAGAGGTCTTAGGTCCTTTCTGTATTGCTTATGGTTTTTCTGAAGCATGCTGGCTAGGGGATTGCTGCTCTCTCCAGTTTGCTGTTGATCTGTGAACAGCAGGGGCAATGTGGGCTGGCCCCTCTCCTCCAAGCCAACCAGTGAGTGCCTTCATCATGTTAGTCTGTACTGTATGGATGTCACAGGTTTGTCCCTGGCTATTGGGTTCTGACCAGGGGTGCAACCCAGCCCAAGCAGATCCCACCAGTCCAATTGGGCCAGGAGTGGCTGACTGACACCACTGCAGTTCTGGGTTCAGGCCCTTCTTGCCCAACTCCAATATGTCATCCAGCCAGTCACCTCCCCCACCACAGGAACAAATTCCGAGCACTCACCACGGGTCAGTTCAGCTCCACACCGGTTCCATTCTCTGTTGCAGCATATCCTTCTGCCAAGGGCCTTGGGCTCACCAACCCTGATTTTGTTGTGACCGCAACTTCAGTGTGACCATGAGTGGTCCAACTTCCAGGCACCCAGCACACAGTGCAGGACAGGCTCTGGTGAGAGTATGTCTAGTTCCAGCCTTCTGTCCACACTCTTTCTTTCTTTCTTTCTTTCTTTCTTTCTTTCCCTCTCTCTCTCTCTTTCTTTCTTTCCTTCTTTCATTCTTTTTTTCTTTCTCTCTTTCTTTTTCTCTTTCTTTTTCTTTTTCCTCAATTTCTTCCTGGGTCATGAGAATCCCTCTCCTTTCATCTGGTCTTCTCCATGATGTTAAATTCTACCATCTGAGTTGTTTTACTCAGAGAGGCTCTCTACCCTGCTACCTATCAATCTGCCATCCTTCACATGCTCTCAAATTTCTTAATCTCTTGAAATATGTATTTTGCACCTCTAGCAATGTGTTATATGCATTGTGAATCCATTTTTCAATAAAGTCAAGTTCATTAAGGAAAATGAATTTAACATTTATTTTATCAAAATCACTTTCCTGGTGCTGCTTATAATGTTCCTAATGTTGTGGGCTTTTTTATTCTGTCTCTTACAATTGCAAAGGCTTATAATAAGCTAAAGGAACTAGGTCTTAGTTCATCTTTTGAAATGGTCAGAGAACAGAGTTTGTGATATCTGTGCAGACACATGTTCAAACAGAGATTGGAGAGGCACAGGACAGAGAGAGGAAAGAAAACAGGAGTATTAAAAAATCAAATGATGGGAACCCATTTGAGACCCCTCCAGTCTTTCAGGAGCTATTACTATTCTTCACACTTTACCAAAAAAAAAATTAAATGGTTATTTTTTAAAATCTAAATCAGTGTATAAATGACTTCATACCTTCATCACTTTTAGCCTTTGAGTTTTACGCATTTACATCACACCTTTCTTTTCTTTTCCTTTAGTCTGTAACCTCCTAGAAGGCTGGGTTTCCTCAACTAACCCAGAGAACCTTGCATCTAAAATCCATGACCACTAAAGATATGGAAGTTAGCTGAATCTTCTAAATGAGAGTCACTAATAGTTTTTCATTTCTGCTCTTGTTGCAAGCAGTTCAAAAACATGTCATTTCCTTTTTTGGGGAGGAAATGTGGCCTTTCTAAATACAATTGAATCTTTCTTTGATGATTTAAAGTTTGGTGCCTCAGGGACATTCTCAAAAACCACAGTTTCCTTTGCCACAGAAAAGGCATCATGAAGGTTCATCTTCTTAAATGCAATCCCTTTTAGTAGATTGCTTTCTTAAATATGCTTCTTTCTTCCAACAGAGGACAAAAAGCAGTGTTAGAGGCACAAAACTATTATCTATTTTAACTGACCATGTCATAGGCCCTCACATTATACATGCCTCTCGAGTTTTGGGCTCTAAATTTCACCTGCAGGTAAGAATTAGAATATAGGCATCATTTTTATTAAGGGAATCACCTGTTTATTTTTAGATACTAATTTCTCTCCTAAAATGGCCAGTTGCTTTGCAAAAGTATTGACTAGACACAGCTATGAATGGATTTGTGCTGACCTATCTTTTCTAAAAATCCTAACAACTCAGTGAACTTGTAATTCTTGTGCTTTTTTTTTATTTATTTAAAGCGAAAAAAAAAGCAAAACAGAAAAAGGGGTAGAAACAATACAGAATCTCAGGGGGAAAAAAGCAATAAGAAACCACTAGTTGATAAATTACATATTGTCTTCTTAGACCTAGTTGTTAAAGTTACAAAATTAAAGCATACAAAGTGGACATTCAAGCAGTGAGAGTGCAAAGTTCAATGTTCCAGTAACAACTTAGTAACATGGTTATCAATCCTACACACTTAAACATACATGCAGCCATATCCTCTAGAGCACTTTCTTTTCTTTTTACTTCTTAAGTCCATTATCTGTTTAGTTATATCTTGTTTCAGGTTGCTCAGTACCTTACTGACTTGTTTTGTTGTTGTTATATACTTTTAATCACTTTATATAATTCTGTTGCCTTGTTTTTGAAGTTCTCCTCATCTATGATCCATAGATCAGCTTTGGTGGAGTTGGGAGTTTTGTGGAGGTATTTTGTTACTTTCTTATCTACTTTTTTTTTTGAAGGTAGCAAAATACAGCAGAACAAGACAGACCAAACCCATGCGACCACAATGCAGTAAAACTACCACAGAACCTCACAGCAGGTCACCAGGACACAAGCAATGGGCTCAATAGTACAGCCCATTTTGTTCACATTTGTTCTTTCAATCAGGTAGAGCAAAATGGAAGGAAATATCGAACTTTTAAAAACAGAATATTGAATAAAGCAATACCATTAATCAAAACTGAGCAAAACAGTGATAAAAATATTTGCCTTCAAAGAGATGGTAGAAGGAAATCCCCCTTACTTGCCACACTGCATACATTCATCCTCTAAAATGATACTCGACTGCCAGTGCCTACTTGCTAACAGGGGTGGGGGATGGATCAATGTCTGATTCTTAGCCCGTGAACAGGCAGGGCCCCAGCTGCCTACCAGAGAGAAGAGTAGGCCACCTGTTCTCCCCACGCCCAAAGTTCCAACATGATGCAGAGCTCAGGAATCACTGATAGTTCCTACCCCCTCTTGCGCTTTTTTAACATATTAAATATTCTAATGAACATTTTTTCATCTACTTGTCACCAAGCTATTAGGTAAACAATTGAATTCAACCAGCATTTATCCAATACTATCCATCCCAGCACATATGGAACTGAGAAATCAGATGACAAATCAGCTGTACAGCCCCAGCCAGTTATACAATCTGGGAAGAAGAAAGGGAAGAAAGCTAGTAAGGTCCATTCACTGGGCATCCTGGAGGGTGCTCTAACCTCTTCTCTATCTGGTATGAAATTCTTGCCAATGAAGTCCTTGCTGTGAAACAATCAATAAGCACAGGTCCACTGAGTTTATCTTTTTTTTTTTTTTTTTTTTTTTTTTTTTTTTTTTTTTTTTTTTTGGTACTGGGGATTGAACTCACTACCTTGCTCCTGCAAGGCAGGAGCTTAAGCCACTGAGCTAAATCCCCAGCCCTGAGTTTATCTTTTTTACCTCTCTTCCTTCTTCTATACTGTAAGCTGTCTCCTAACAGCATAACAGGCTTTTTATTAATGATGTTAATTAATAAATCAATAGAATCTATTTGAATTCAATTATCTCTAGAAAGCTATGTAAAAAAAAATTGTTACCTATGGAGTAGGGTCACAGTTTCTTATTTCTCTCACTACCATAGAACTTTTGACATCTGTTTCAGAGTATCAGGGCATCTGCTCTTTGAATCCATCTTTCCTGAGGCATCAGAACTTACAGGTCAAAATAGTCCACATAAGCTCAGGACAAAACCATGGCATGCATAATCATCTGCCTCTGGCCACACATTTCACCCTTTCTCTTCAACTTCTAATCTTTCACTGAAATACTCCAGAATTCTTTAAAATAATAATAATAATCAGAAAGCCAACCTACATGAGCAATCATTGTATAAGCGCCTATTATCTGCAAAGCTCGGTGTCAATATTCCACTCATTTTATCATAAAATCTAACAACAATTCCCATAGGAAGATGTTAATGTTGCTCTACTGGTGAGAAATGTGGAAGTTCAGAGAGTTTTTCTTATCATTCTGTTCATCTTCAAAAACCCTTAATCTAGCCTGCTGGATGCCGATCCCTCTGATCATTTTCCCTTTTTTCCCTTACACTCTTGACACAGTAACTAAAGATTTCAGATTCTTTCTATTTCTATACACCTACATTCCTTTTCCTTGCCTTGTTTACCTGGGCTTTCAATTTTCATCTTCACATCTCTCAATCCAGGTAACATCGACTTACCCTTTATGTCCCAGTACTGATGTCACTTCCTGAAATAAGCCTTCTCTAGTTACTCCCTCACCCCCCACACAAACAGTTGCCAGATAAAATATAGGGATACAGTTCACTTAAAGTTTCAGATAAGCAGCAAATAACTTTTCAGCACAAGGATAGCTCGGATATTTCGTGAACAGTACTTACTGATGTGTTCACCATCTACCACTTTCAAATGAGGTCTGTTTCTCTTGGTATTCACTCTTAAGTGTACTATAGTTCCTTCTTCATAATATTTAAAAAACTTTGATTAATGACTGCATAGCATTGCTTTGTTTACAAATGGCCTTTAAGCTGCTCTAGACTTTAGGTCTCAAGACTGTGTCTGTTTTGTTCACTGCAATTTTTCCTGCACTTAACATAGTGTGTATCACATAGTCAATATTCAATAAATGTCACGTAAAAGAATAATGAAAGAAAGAGAAGAGAAAGAAGGAAGGATGGAAATGACAGAAGGAAGGATGGAGGGAGGAAGGGATAAAGGGAAGGATGGAGGTGGGGGGAGAGGAGATGGAGACAGGCAAGAATTATTTCAGTTTTCTCCATGGACTCAGACACTGATATGTGTGTAACTTGTCATAAGAGAAATAAATTACTATAATCATCATTTAGGGTTGACTGAACTAAGCCTCAGGCATGGCTCATGCATACAAAACACTTTTACTTCCTTTTATTTTCTCTTATGTATCATTTGTACATATTTGGGTTGGAAATCAAACCCAAAGTGTCACACACATTAAGAAAGTGTTCTAAAACTGAGCTACACCCCCCAGGCTTGTTTCTTTATTTTTGAGATAAAAGAGAAGCTTCTTAAATGTTTTCATGTTTTTTCATGGAGTCAGGGCTTTCTGAAGAAAGAACAGTAGCAACTGGACTAAAATATGATTGACTATCAAATGCCTTCATCCTTTTTTTGTTGTTATAACAAAATACCATAGACTAGGTAATACAAATGGCATAAATTTGTCTCTTACCATTCTGGAGGCTGAGAAGTCCAAACTCAAGATGCTGTTGAATTCTGGATTTAGTGAGGATCTTCTTTCTGTTCAGAGGCACTTTCTTATTTTGTCCTCACACAGTGGAAGGGTAAGCAAGCTCCCTTGGTCCTTTTTCACAAACATGCAAACCTTATTCTCGCCTCCCCAATACAATCACCTTGTGGGGTTAGGCTTTCAGCTTTTGAATTTGGAAGACACAAACCTTGGCATCAAGGCTAAAGACCCCTAACTTTGGTAGTGCCCTCGCATTCTCCCCACTGACCCACCCAGTCATTAGCTTACATTCTAAGGGGGCAAAATAGAAACTCTTTCTCTTCTGTAGGAACAATTTCTTTTTGTTCCATAACAAAGTCACTTTTTTCCTTCTCTCAGTGGGTAAGAAGAGATGTCCCATCATCTCCTATATAAACTTCCAAGCTTCATAATTTCAGAATTCTTCTCCTGTGGCATCAACTCCACCACACATGAAGTAACATCTTTCATCACGCTGTCTTGTGAGGAGTCAGCCCTCTTGTAAAATGTATATTTATGTGATATATATATATTACCCACACGCGCATATGTATGTATGCAAAGACACACACATGGTAGGTTAAGTTGTTAGCTTACAGATTGTGTCATATTTCACACCATTCACAGTTTGGACTTAACATCTGCTGCGCGCTAGAGTAGGAGGACAGAGGGGTTGGTAGTATGGATTACTGTGGTTACGTTTCTCCTACAGATACAATGAGGTCAGAGACCATGCAGTAACTAAACTGCTCAAAAGAAAATACTGTGAGACAATGGACACAAGTATGATAAGGTCAAAATTCTGGTACAGATGATATCTTTATCACTATGTAGCAAAAGATATCATCCTTCATATTTATATGCAGAAACCAGACATCTCTGGTTCCTTCAAACAAGACATTTTTGAAACATCCAAAGACAACAATTTGAAGCAATCATTTCCATCTTCAGTTTTATGGGTAGTAAGTGTGGACAAATAAGCAGGAGGCAGGTCAGAGAAGGAAGAATTGAAAAGTCAGAAAAGATTATCTGTGTGGGTGTGACAGAAATAACTCAGAAACCACCCAGAAATAATTGAGAATTCTTTGGGCAGCACCAATTTAAATCAAGCAATCTGGAAATCTTTAAAACGGGTTTGAAACAACATAATTTGAGCATTAGCAAGAAGAATAACCATTTGTAAGTACAAGTTAATGAGAAATCCTTCCATTTAAATTAGTAGCAGAAATAATATTTACAGCATATTTTAAGTGTTTTTTCTCAGCATCTTGAGGTCATTCGATTCAATTGCCAGAAACAGTTTTCTTTTCACTTGTGAATATTTTCAGCAGGTTGCATCGTGTTTGAAGTTTGAAAAACTTAACCCCACTGAACTAAGACTTGTAAACCTGTTGACTTCCCTTACATATTCTAAACCACATTAAGTGTAAGTTGTGGCAGGTTTGCGCAAACAAACAAAATTAGTAGCTCTTTCTTGTACAAACTGTGCTGCTCATGAGCTATTGGGTTGTTACTTACATTGGGAGAGAGAGGGATTATAAGAAACCAAAGCAGAAAGGATAAGAGCAAAAGGAGAGAGACATGCACTAAAATGCACATTAATGTTTCAAGTTATACCTTGAGTTGATCATTCCCTTATGTCCACATGGAGACTAAGTACCGTTTCTCAATTCCTCAGCTGTTTCTTTTTTTTAATTTTATTTTACAGAGAATAAATCAAAAGAGGACAGAATGCAGATCACAACAGAACAATACAAGCAACACAGCACTTCACAACAAGACAATTGGATATCAACAGTAGCTACCATAATATCTCTTTCTTTGAAATAGTTGAGCATAGCTTCACAAACAATAATATTAAACATCACAAAATAGAATAAAAGCATTCAAGAGAATGAAACCATTACAAGGCATTCTGAACCAAATAACAGAAAATGAACAATGGCTGCTATAATATCTCATTTTCCATAAAAATTTGTTTATATTATTACACATATTAAAATCCAGTAAGACACAACATGGTAGAACAATGGTAATAGAAGAACAAAAGCATGGTAGGACTTCAGAGCCAGATGATATTAAATCAGCAATGGCTGCCATGATGTCTTTTTTTCTTCAAAGTAGCTGTTCATACCATCACACATAATAAGGTCAAATAAAACAAAATAAAACCATTCCAACCAATGAATGAAAACATTACAAGACTTCAAAGCAAAATAATGGGGATCCATTATTACCATAGAATCTTATGCACTCTTACCATTTCTTACAATAGGAAGACTATGCAGTATTTATACATGTGAATTTGATTTATTTCTCTTTTGAGTATGGTCTCAAGTTGCATCCATTTATTTATAAATATCTCAATGTGATAATTCTTTATAGCTGAATAGTACTCCACTGTATGAAGGTAACACAATTTTTTTATCCATTCCTCAGTTGATGTGCGCTTAGGCTGTTTCCAAGATCTGGCTATTACAAATTGTGCCGCTATAAACATGGGTGCACATATAACACCGTGGTTTGATGTTTACAGTTCTTCTGGGAATATGCCTAGAAGTGGAATAGCTGGGTCAAATGGGACTTCCAATCCCAGCTTTTTGAGGAATCTCCAGACTGACCTCCACAGTGGTTGCACCAGTCTACACTCCCACCAACAGTGCAGAAGAGTTTCTTTTTCCCCTCAGCCACTCTAGCATTTGTTGTTGGTAGTTTTATTGATCCTGGCCATTCTTTCTAGAGTGAGATGGAATCTCAGTGTGGTTTTAATTTGCATTAATCTAAGGACCAATGATGATGAACATTTTTTCATGTATTTATTTGCCATTTGTATTTCTTCATCTGAGAATTGTGTGTTCATCTCGGATGTCCATTTTTGGATTGGGTCTTTGAATTTCGGGGGTCTGATTTTTTTTTAATTCTTTATAAGTTCTAAACAGAAGTCCATTGTCTGAGGGACAGTTCGCTAAGATTTTCCCGTTTGTGGGTTTTCTTTTCACTCTGCTGGAGATTTCTTTCGACCTGCAGAAACTCTTTAATAAGACATGATCCCAGTTATTGATTCTGTGAAGTATTTCCCGTGAAGTTTGGTTCTTGTTCATGAATTTTCTTCCTACCCCTATGTCTTCAAGATTTTTACCTACTTTGTCTTCCAACAGATTTGGTGCTTCTGTTTTAATATTTAGATCTTTGATCCATTTGGAATTTAGTTTAGTACATGGTGATAGGCTTGGGTCTAGTTTTAGTTTTCAGCACATGGATAGCCAGTTTTTCCAGCACCATTTATTAAAGAGACTATCATTCCTCCAGTGAACATGTTTGGCCCCTTTATCAAAGATAAAGTGGTTGAGTGTGTTTGGAGTTGTATCTTCTAGTCTATTCCATTGATCTTCAGGTCTGTTTTTATTCCAATACCATGTTGATTTTATTATAGTAGCTTTATAGTATAACTTCAAGTCAGGGATTGTGATGCTTCCTGCCTTGGCTTTGCTGCTTAGAATGGCTTTTGCTATTCTAGGTCTCTTCTGGTTCCAGATGAATTTTAGGAGTGATTTCTCTAGATCTATGAGGTATGTTAGTGGTATTTTCATTGGGATTGCATTGAATCTGTATAACAATTTTGGGAGAATGGCCATTTTCACAATATTTATTCTTCTTATCCATGAACAAGGGATGTCTTTCCATTTTCAGAGGTCCTCTTCGACTTCTTTTTTGGGGGTATTATAATTTTCCTTGTATAGCTCTTTTACTTCTTTTGTTAGATTAATTCCTAAGTATTTCATTTTTTTAGTTGCTAGTGTGAAGGGTGTGGCTTCTATCGGTGATTTTGTTGTTAGTGTATAGGAATGCTATTGATTTTTGAGTATTGACTATGTATCCAGCTACATTGCTGAATTTATTCATTATATCTAGGAGTCTTTCAATGGATTTGAGAGTCTTCTATGTAGAGTATCATGTCATCTGCAAATAATGATAGTTTAACTTCCTCTTTTCCTATCTTTACTCCTTTTATTTCTCTCTCTTGTCTCATTGCTCTGGCTAGTATTTCCAGTACTGTGTTGAATAGGAGTGGTGATAAAGGACATCCTTGTCTTGTGCCTGATTTTAAGGTAAAGGCTTTCAGTTTTTGGCCATTTAATATGATGCTGGCTGTTGGTTTGTCATAGATGGCCTTTATCATATTGAGGTAAAGACCCATCTATTCCAATTCTCTGTAAGGTTCTTATCATGAATGGGTGTTGGATCTTATCAAAAGCTTTTTCTGCATCTATAGAAATCATCATGTGATTCTTACTTTTGGCTCTATTGATATGGTGGATTACATTTGCTGATTTACATATGTTGAACTATCCCTGCATGCCTGGGATGAATCCCACTTGGTCATAGTGTATAATCTTCTTGATAATTTTCTGCATCCTATTTGCCAATATTTTATTGAGAATTTTGCATCTGTATTCATTAGGGAGATTGGCCTGTAGTTCTCTTTTTTAGTTGGATCTTTCTCAGGTTTTGGTACTAGAGTAATATTTGCTTCCAGGAATGACTTAGGGAGAATTGCTTCCATTTCAATTTCATCAAACAGTTTGAGGTGTGTCGGCATTAAGTCTTCTTTGTATTTCTTGTAGAATTCCTCAGTGAATCCGTCTGGGCCTGGGCTCTCCTTTGTTTAATTACATTTTAAATTTCATTAATAGAAATTGGGTTATTCAGCAGTTTTACATCTTCTTGATCCAGCTTTGGTGGTTTGTATGTTTCTAGGAATCTGTCCATTTCTTCTGTGTTATCAAACCTATGTCAGTAGAGGTTTTCGACATAGGTGTTGATGATCTTCTGTATTCCCACAGAGTCAGTAGTTATTTCATCTTTTTCATTCCATATTGCATGAATTTGAGTCTTTTCTTTCTTTTTTTTAATTAGGTTGGCTAGGGGCTTATCAATTTTATTTATTCTTTTAAAGAACTAACTCTTTGATTCATTGATTCTTTGTATTATTTTCTTAGTCTCTATTGCATTAATTTCTGCTCTGATCCTTGTAATTTCCTCCCTTCTTTTGGCTTTGGGCATGGCTTGCTTTTCTTTTTCTATCTATTTGAGGTGTAGCATCAGGTTGTTTATTTGTGTTCGTTCTGTTTTCCTAATGTAGGAACTCAGTGCAATAAATTTTCCTCTAAGTAGTGCTTTCATTGCATCCCACAGATTATGGTAAGTTGTATTTGTATTTTTGTTTGCTTATAGATATTGTTTAATTTCTTCTTTAATTTCCTCTGTGACCCATTGATTGCTCAACAGTGTATTATTCAAATTTCCATGTGTGTGGGGTTTTTACAGGTTTTTTATCATTAATTTCCAGTGTCATGGTGCTATGATCCGATAATATGCATGGGATAACTTCAATTCTTTTGCATTTACTTAAATATGTTCTGTGAGCTAGTGTATGGTCTATTTTAGAGAATGTCCCATGTACTGCTGAGAAGAATGTATATTCTGATGTTGTTGGATACAACACTGTGTGTACATCTATCAAGTCCATTTGTTCACAGTTGTGATTCAGTTCTGATATTTCTTTGCTGATTTTCTGTCGAGTTGATCTGTCCCATTGTGTCAATGGCTTGTTAAGGTCTCCTGTTATAATTGTGTTATTGATTATTTGATTTTTCATTTCTGTTAATACTTGCTTTGTATAGCTGGGTGCTCTGGAATTTGGTGCATATATATTTAAGTTTTTTTTTCTCTTCTTCTTTATGTTTTCCCCTAACTAGTATGTAGTGACCTTCTTTATCTCTTTGGACCTTTCTTGGTTTGAAGTTCACATTGTCTGCAAACAGAATAGCTACCCCTGCTTTTTTTTAATTCCTGTTGCATGAAGTATTGTTTTCCATCCTTGGGCTTTCAGTGTATGAATTTCCTGTTGGGTTAGATGGGTTTCTTGTAGACAGCATATAGTTGGACATTGTTTCTTGATACATTCTACTAGTCTGTTTCTTTTAATTGGTGAATTGAGGCCACTTACATTAATGGCTATAACTGTTATATATTGGTTTATTGTTGACATGTTATCTTTCTGATGTTGTATCTTTATTTTTCCCTTCTGTTTAATTGTCTGTCTTGCTTAGTGGTTTTTTCCTATGTGTATGTAGAATGTCTTTGAGTATTCTTTGCAGGGTTGGTTTGGTGATCATGAAGTTCTTCAGCTGTTCTTTATCATGGAAGTATCTTATTTCTTCATCCATTTTGAAGAACAGTTTTTGCAGGGTATAGCAGTCTGGGTTGGAAGTCATTTTCCTTTAGGATCTGAAATATTTCACTCCATGCTCTTCTTGACTTCATTGTTTGTGTTGAGAAATCTGCTGTGATTCTGATAGGTTTTCCTTAATATGTGATCTGTCTTTTCTCTCTAATAGCTTTTAATATTCTGTTCTTATGTTGGATTTCTGGGATGGTAATTACTATATGACTGGGTGTGGTTTTATTTTGGTTATGGTTGTTTGGAGTTCTACATGCTTCATTAATCTGAATGTCAGTTTCCATTCTCATGTTTGGGAAATATTCAGCTATTACTTCTGTAAATAGCCTCTTGATATCATTTGTGTTGTCCCCTTCTTTTTCATTTATCCCTATTAATCTTATGTTGTTTTTCTTTGCATCATCTTGCAACTCTTGAATTGTTATTTCCTGATTCCTTGCTATTTCTAAAAGATTTTTCCTTTCCTGTTCACTAGCTGCAATCTTATCTTCGAGGTCTGGAATTCTATCTTCACTTTCATTGAGGTGGTTTTGGTAGCTTACAATAGAATTTTTGATTTCCTGTATATCTCTTTGAATCTGCTTCATGTTCGTTTCTTATACTGTTCATTCAGGGATTTTATCTGTTTGTTTTGTTCCTCTAATATTGTAACTGTGTCTTCTTTAGATGCATTCACTATTTCTTTTGCTATTTTATCATTTCTTCCTTTACCTGGGAGATTATTTCTAATTTGAGTTCCTTTATAGCTTCCCATACTTGCTTCTTTATTTCAGTTGATATTATTTCAGGTATTTCAGCTTTATGAGTAGTATTTTCTTCTACGTATGTGGCTACCAGGCTTTCTCAGGATGGGCTGGTGGTTTGAGATTGCATTTTGGTCTTTCATTTTGTTATTTTCCTATATTTCCATGTTTCAAGTGATGTTCCAAAACTTTCCCTGAGCTTGTTGGGAATCACCTCCTGTGCCCTCAGTTCCTGAGACTCACAGATCTTGGATCCCCTGGTTGAATGAAGGTCACTGGGCATGGTCCACTGAAGCCTGTGAAGCCTTTCAAGGCTAGTCCAGTGTCCTAGGGGGCTGGGTGGGCACTCTGGCACCAAAAGTGATGTCCCAAACTCCCCAAACTAATGCCAGTGAGCTGGAACTTCTCTTGCCCTTGCTACCACACAAGCTGGAACTCCACTCGCAGCTGAGCAGCTCTTCAGCTGTTTCCATCAGGCCCAGCCCCAACACCCACCACCTTCAGAAGTAAACTGGCTCCAAGGAAACCAGAAATACAGAGTCTGAGGAAAATTCTGTAAAGCTTAACCTCAGAGAAGCTGTGCCAGCAAAAGAATTTCATTCTACTCCTGGAGGTTTCCTATGTCCACATGGCAGTAGCAATGCTCTCTATGCATCTTCCCCTTCTCTGAATTCCAGTGAATAAGGGCTTTATGTATTATAGATTGCAAAACTGTTCTCTAAACATTAACGTCAATAGAAACATGTAAATATATAATCAATGGAAGGAAAAGATTGTAGGATAAGAGATGCTGAGAATTGCTGAAGTCAGAGATTCACAACATATCTTAACCCACTAGAGGATTGTATAACTTTTCACTGTTCCTTATGATTAGATCTAAATAACTGTATGATTTTACAAGGATATATTTTCAGAAATTTTTCCACAAGATATTGTACTGGCTTCCTATGAATGTGTTGACAAATTACTACAAATTGGATGATTTAATTAAAACAACAGATGTTCATTATCTCACAGTTCCAGAGGCCAAAACTTCAAAACCAAGGTTTTTGTCATCTGGTTCGTATTCACTGCCAAAGCTCTAGAGGAGAGCTTCTTCCAGCCTCTGATGCTCCCAGGTGTTCCTTGTCCTTGATCTGCATCAATCCAGGGTTTACCTCTGTTGTTACATTTCTTCTTTTTCTTTGTATTTCTGCCTAATATTTGTTAGAATACACACACTTAGGACCCTCCCAAGTAATCTAGGATAAGTTCCTCTCCCTTAGATCCACATAGAGTAATATTTACTCCTCCCATAAATTAATATTCACAAAATTCTAAGAACTAAGATGTATATATGTGTTTTCAGTGACCACTATTTGCACACAACATATATAAATTGAAATATCAAAATTGTAATTTCAACTCCATTCAGTTTAGTCCTATTCAGCAATCATCTAAAGATTTTTTAGTATATGTCAAGCATTTACATAGATATGATCATGAAATGAATCAACCTTAAGCAAGTCACATCCCACTGGAAAACCTGGATTTGACAGTGAATGAATACTATGCATGAAAATAAATGCTGTATGGAAGTTATACTCACAGCAGAACTGAGGATATGATAACCTTACTTGTACTTACAGGAAGGAGGAGGAGAAAGAGGAGATTGTTCATTTGTGATTTAAACATGAGCAGTTCTTTAAAGATAAGCTGTTCCTTCTACTTTGAGGGAAATTCAGAGTCGAAGGAACAAAATGGTCTGACGGAGAGAGCAATGATTTAGAAAACTTGCAAAGAGTATGTGAGAAAATGCATGTAAAGTTATTAGTGCAGTATGCAATACTTGGGGATCTTTCCTGTTTACCTAGAAGGGGAGGATTGAAGCAAGAATTGAGGCTGACAACATGGGCAGGAACCAGATTGCATGTCCTTTTGATCAGGCCATACCTCACCTCAAAAGCAATGGGAAACCATTGAAAAGTATAAACCAAGGAGAAGCATGCTGCTATTTTTTATGGCTATTCATGCTTTTTCAGATATATTCAGGCAAAAAGTAAAATTTGTATTAAGAAATATATCTAAAGTTTATATTATAATGCCAAGATTTTGGAATAAAAAGTAAAAGGGAGCAAGGGAAAAAATAGTACAAAACACCATCCATACAAACACTGATATAAATTATCTATTTGAAAGAATAGAATTATTGGTGTTTTCCTGAGGTCTGCACCATGTCAGAACTTGGGGTGCTGGGAGAACAGGCAGCCAGCTTGCCACCCTGGTAAGTGGCTGGGCCCTCACAAGCCACCACTGCTCCAGGGCTGGAATTATCAGCATTTCCTGAGGTCTGCACCATTTTGGAACTTTGGGCACTGGGAAAACAAGCAGCCAGCTCACTGCTCTGGTAAGCAGCTGTGAGCCTGCCTGCATGCAGGCTAGGAATCAAACATCGACTCCCCTCCCATTAGCAAGTGGGAGCCGGAGGTCTGAGTATCTGTTGGAGGATGAACATATGCAGTGGGGCAAGTAAGGGGAATTTCCTTCTACCATCTCTTTGAAGGCAAATATTTTTATCACTGTTTTGCTCAATTCTGATTAATGGTACTGCTCTATTCAATATTCTGTTTTTATAAGTTTGATATTTCCTTCCATTTTGCTCTACCTGATTGAAAGAACAGCTAATGTGAACAGAACGGGATGTACTATTGTGTCTATTGCTGTTGTCCTGGTGACCTGCTGTGAGGTTCTGTGCCAGTTTCACTGCACTGTCTCAGATGGCTTTGTTCTGTCCTGTTCTGCTGCATTTTGCTACCTTCAAAATAAAAAAAAAATAGATAACAAAGTAACAAAATACCTCCAAAAAACTCCCAACTCCACCAAAGCTGATCTATGGGGCGTGAATGAGGAGAAACTCAAAAACAAAGCAACAGAATAATACAAGGTGATTAAAAAGTAAATAACAACAACAAAACAGACCAGTAAGGTACTGAGCAATCTGAAACAGGATATAACTAAACAGATAATGGACTTAAAAAGCAAAAGAAAGAAAAGAAAGTGCTCTAAAGGTTATAACTGCATTTATCTTTAAGTGTGTAGGATTGATAACCATGTTGCTAAGTTTCTATTGGATCATTGAACAGAACTGTTTGCAGCCTCACTGTTTGAATGTCCACTTTGTATGCTTTAATTTTGTAACTTGAACTACTATGTCTAAGAAGACAATATGTAATTTATCAACTAGTGATTTCTTACTGTTTATTTTTTTCCTGAAATTCTGTATTGTTTCTACACTTTTTTCTGTTTTGCTTTTTTCCTCTTTAAATAAAATTTTTAAAAAAAGAAAGAATAACAAATATGTTGAATTAGTATAGGTATTACCATAAATTTTTCTTTTCAAGGCATGGCTATATATGTCTTTTTTTACAACAGTGTTAGCATAAAGAAATCTATAGAAGTTTCATAAGAAAGATCTTTGAGAGATTATATACACACCTAGAAATAAAAACCAATTAACTTCATCCAAATTGGTAGTTATTTTAGAAAAAAATTTAGTCGATAAGAATGAAGTTAACTAAGTGATTGTTTACTGAATTTGCCCATCAAAACAAACACATACCACAATAGCTAGTTTGCAGATACTCCTCTAACAGTTGGGAAATAATCCTATCCTTTAACTGAGACTTAATGTTTCACTTATGCCTTAGTTCATGCTTTTAAAAACCTCACTGAGCATTGTTATTCCCAGTGAGAGTCTAGCATGTGAAATAGCCCTTTAGAATGCTTCTGTAACAGCTTCCTCCTTGACTTGTGGAATCATTTGAATGATATTTGTATGTTATCTTTGGTTGATCTGAGCCTTAAAGTCTCCACTCCAGTTGTGAATCAAGCATCTCTCACAGGTTGATCTTTATCTGCAGTGACATAGTGATCACAAAACTGAATATTGATGGAAATGCTTGAGTTTTCACATGGCTCCTGGGCTGACCCTTTAGTTCTCAGCTCAAACTTCATTTTCCTATAGAAATTTCCACTCACCCATAATAACCCCTCTACCCCCAGCCCATCCTTACCACTGCAGTCATGTGTTGTCCAGAATGTAACCTTGATCATAGTCTCTAAGTTCTCCATCACTTATGTCTCCACGTGGTTTTTTCCAGTTCCCAACTTCCACATGAATGCAAATTCTCTGAGACTGGTACTGCCTCTGTCTTGTTCAACTTTGCAGACACAACATGTAAGACAATACTTGGTTTAGGTGTTGAAAAACAAATATTTATTGAATAAGTGACTGAAGGATTAAGAGAATAATTAAACTGATAAAGAGGTCAAAATAGATGACACTAGGGAATAAAATGTACCAAAATATTGGCATTTAGGAAATGAATCAAGAACACAGAATAACTTACTATAGGAAAAACAAAAACTTGTGGTATGAACCCTCAGAATTTTTTTTTGAAGGACTCACCCCCCAATACTCTACCATTGACATACCTTAAGTTTCAATCTACTGGTCATGAGAAATGTTTTGTGTAAAAAGTTCCAGTTTGGATCTCTCAAAATAAGGTCTTCATAATGCAAATGAATTTTGGGGGAAACTTTTTTCTAAAGAATACAAGGAAAGAAAAAAACATTTTTCTTGCCAAAAAAAAAGAAAAGAAAACAGAATTGCTTAGCTCTCATAAGCAAATGCTGATTATCCTGATGAAGTTGGGAAAGAGTAGATTCTACATTGATTGGTACTAAGAAGATAATGGCAAAGCAATGGCCACTTCAAAGTATGGTCATGTTTCTAAACTAGAATAGGACTTAGTTCTAGGAGCTGAACGTTTTATGAGTGGTTGCTTTAACCTTTACAGTTGAGAATCACAGATATACCAGAGGGAGAAGAAAAGAAGTGGCACAACTTGTCCTGATAAAGCAAATTGTTTATTCCAAAGACAATTCTAGAAAACTATTTCAAATATTACATGGCTATTCCAAAAGTAAATAGTGAATAGCTGCAACTTGTAAAGGGTCACCAAAAAGCAGAGTCACACACTAACTTATTTCTGCTTTTGAAAGAGCTGCTGTATATCTCCTGAGACTCCTGATAGCCCCATTAAGCCACCGACCCTGTCTCTTTGGCTCAGGATAGATAACTCGATCCTGGAGCTAAGCTAAGAGATACTTGAAGCAATCATATCTAGAGGTCGAGCCTCTCTTCCAGAGACATTCAGCAAAATATTTAAGCAAAATAAAGACATGACCGTTGGTGCTTATTTGGGTTTATTTCTTTGTATGAACTTCCCTCACAAAAACATTAAGTAATATATTAAGCATCAAAATGTGGAGAGATCTAAAGTATAGAACTTCAGCATTCTGAACTTGACCCTCCTCAATGCAATACTTTTAATAGCATATGTTTGTGTTGCAAAATAAATTCATTAACAAAAAAGATCAAAATTGAATAATCCATATTTCAGATCAGTAAAAGTATTTAAATGCAGGTTAGAGAATAGAAGAGCTTGGGCCAAGTAATGATTATTGAGAGAAAAACAAAGACAAAGAGTTTTAGTCAGTCACAAATCCAATATGTATCCAAAGCAATAATGTTTCTAGAAAAGTCCCTGTATTCACAAATATCCAGAACTGAAATTTCAAAGCTGAGCAAGACAGAACTGTCCTTAATATTGTTTCAGTGAATGAATCCTCAAGGGTGTTTTTTATTAGTACACATTTGTAGTACATAATATTTACACTGCTTGTGTGAGGCTGGTATATTACACAATGGAATTTAATTCCTTTTTCACCTTCTTTCCCTCCCCTCCATCTCTTGAACCCTTTCCCTGAGAAAGATCTGTCTTCCTGCTTCCTACTGCCTTTCATTTTGCTCTTTATTTATAGTTTGGGTTTCTCATAGAAAAGAAACCATGTGACAGTTAAGCTTGTGTGTCTGATTTATTTTACTCCACATTATGATATCATGATGCATCCATATTTCTACAAATGATTTATCTGGGTAAAGAAAATGTACTATTCATATACACTGGAGTACTATTCTGCCATACAGCAAAGGAATATTTCAATGAGTCAAATACCTAACAAATAATCTAGAGGCTTTGTGAGGCAAAAACTAGTTGTTCACAGAGTTGCATGGTATTTCTTCAAAACTGTAGCTACAAATATTCGAAAGGCCACCTCTTTTACCGAAAGGCCACCTCTCTTACCGAAAAATGCTTTTTGCATCACATGAGAGAATTCAGCTAACTGATATCCAGCCCTCTCTCCACCTACAGCATTCTCCAGAAGGATCTCGTCCAGCAGATGACAACCTTAGAGAGATCCTTTTTCCGGACCAGAAAGGAAACTGGTGAGCAGCTTCCTCCTCTCTAGAGAACACATTGGGTGAAAATCAAAATGACCTAGATGAAATTCCTGCTCTTTCACCAAAGAATTATAGACTTCAGGGATGTTAGCTAATCTTTCTGTGCCCCACTTTCATTGCTGCAATTTGAAGGTAGCACTACTCACTGCATAGGATGATGCTCTGATTAAAGATGGAAGACACAGTCC
The DNA here is from genome assembly GCA_004027455.1 of Hydrochoerus hydrochaeris. Taxonomy (NCBI): domain Eukaryota; kingdom Metazoa; phylum Chordata; class Mammalia; order Rodentia; family Hydrochaeridae; genus Hydrochoerus; species Hydrochoerus hydrochaeris. Next base: position 9,889 of record PVLA01007057.1, on the reverse strand, counting down.
TCGGCATTCACTAAATGTGCAGTGCACTGGTGAGCTTGTGTGTCTGATTTATTTTGCTCAGCATTATGTTCTCAAGCTGTTTCTATTTTCCAGCAGATGACTCAAAGCTATCCTTCTTTATGGCAGAATAGTACTATAAATATCACTCTTCATTCACCCATCTATTGGTGAGCATATAGAACTTTCCCAAGATTTAACTATTATGATTTGTGCACTCTGAACCCAGGTATACATGATATTTTTAACTTTTGGGGGATGATACCTACAAGGTTAATGGTTGAGTCAAATGGGGTTTCTATGTTTAGTGTTTTTGAGGAATCTGTATATTGATTTCCACTGTTTTTATAGTGCTTTACATTCCCACCAACAATACAGAGGTGCTGCTTTTTCTCCATAGACTCACAAGCATTATTATTTGATTTTTTTTTTTTTTTTTTTTGGTACTAGCAATCAAACTCATGACTTCATGCTTGCCAGGCAGGCACTGTACTGCTGAGCTGTATCCCAGCCTTGGTTTCTTCATAGTGGACATTCTTTCTGGAATAAGATGAAATCTCAATGTTGTTTTAATTTGCATTTCTTTAATAGCCAGAGATTGTCAACATTTTTCATGTATTATTGGCCATTTGCATTTCTTTTGAGAAGTTTTTATTCAATTTAGTTGCCTGTGTTTTGATAAGGTCTTTCACTTTGGTGGGGGCATTCTAAATTTTGAGTTCTTTATATATTTTAGATATTAGCTCTCTGTTTGAGGAATAGCCAGTAAAATTTTTTCCCAGTTTGTAGACTGCCTCTCAACTCTATTGATTGTTTCTTTTGCTGTGGATAAATATGTGATATAAGTCCATTCATTGATTTTAATATTCTTTCTTGTGCAATTGGGGTTCTATTCAGGAAGTTCACACCTATGCCTATGTCTTCAAGAGTTTTTCCTATTTTATCTGCCAGCAGATTAAGTGTTCCTGTTTTAATATTTAGAACTTTAATACATTTAGTTTAGTACATGGTGAGATATGTGGATTTAGATTCAGTCTTCTCATGTGTATAGCCAATTTTCCCAGCATCATTTATGGAAGAGACTATCATTCCTCCAGTGTATATTTTTGGTTCATCCATCAAAAATTGGATGACTGAATGTGCCTGGGGTTATTTCTGCATCCTCTATTCTCTTCCACATGTCTGTTTTTGTGTCAGTGCCATGCCGTTTTGTTGTTGTTGTTGTTGTTTGTTTGTTTTTTATCACTATAGCTTTGCAGTATAATTTGAAATGTAAGATTATGATGCTCCTGCTTTGCTCTTGTCCAAGATTCTGGGTCTCTTCTGGTTAAATATGAGTTTTAGGATTGTTTTTTCTAGTTTGTGAGGAATGCTGTTGCTATTTGGATTAGGATCACATATATCAGTTTGACAGTATAGCCATTTTTACAATATTGTTTCTGCATATCCAGGAACAAGGAATATATTTTGCAATTATTATATATTATTCATGGCCTCTTATTTATGTTTCTCTATTCTTATAAGATTGATTTAGCCTTTCTAACTTGCCACTTAGATATCTTTAATACAGAAACACACAAAGAATCATACACACACATGTATTTTTTTATGAAACCCTGATGTTAATTTATTTTGGAAATAAGTGTGTTCATCAAGTCAAACCAGTTACAGATAATCATTTCTTTCTATCTTTTGTGCTTAAATTTTGCCAAACTGAGATTTAGGCCATTTTGACAATATTGTTTCTCTTAGACACAGAGATTTTGCAATGGAACAGTAATTCACAGGATCTGAAAAGATAAAAGCAGCTTGAATATGACTTTCTAGGTCTTTCATATGAATATTAAATTTTTAAAAATTTTATTTAAAGAGAAAAAAGCAGAAAAGGGGTAGAAATATTACAGAATTTCAAAAAAAGATAAACAGTAAGAAATTACTAGTTGATAAATTACATATTGTCCTTTTAGATTTAGTTGTTCAAGTTACAAAATTAAAGCATACAAAGTGAACATTCAAACAGTGAGACTGCAAACAGATCTGTTCAACAATTCAACAAGAACTTAGAAATATGGTTATTAATCCTACACACTTAAATATACATGCAGTTATATCTTTTATAGCATTTCCTATTTCTTCTCTTTTTTACAACAGCAATTGCACATTTTTAAATTTTATTTAAAGAGAGAAAACAAAGCAAAACAGACAGGGTAGCAACAATACAGAATTCTAAAAGAAAAGGCAAAAAAACACAAAGAAATCACTAATTGATAAATCACATATTGTCATCTTGGCTATAATTGTTCAAGTTACAAAATTAAAGGATACATAGTAGACATTCAAACAGTGAGACTGCAAACAGTTCTGCTCAAAGAGCCAACAAAAATTCAGCAATATGGTCATCTATTTTACACACTCAAACACACATGCATTTATTTCCCTTAGAGCCCTTTCTTTTCCTCACTTTTTTACATTAGCAATTACACATTTTGGGTTTGTTTACTCTTATAGTTCTTATCACTTTTTACACTAGAGGCACAATGTGATATTTATAAATATGATTCTTATTTATTTCACTAATGAGATAGTCTCAAGTTGTCTCCATTTATCTATGAAGGCCTCAAGATCATCCTTTTTATAGCTGAGTAATATTCCATTGTATAAAAATACCACATCTTTTTCATCACTCTGCAGTTGATGGGCATCTTGGTTGTTTCCAAGATTTAGCTATTACAAATTGTGCTGCTATGAACATGAGTGTACATATATCACTGTGATATGAACTTTTCAGTTCTTCTGGGAAAATACCCAGGAGGGGAATAGCTGTATTGAATGGGGCTTCCAATCCTAGTCTTCTGAGAATTCTCCATATGGATTTCAATAGTGGTTGCACCAGTCTACATTCCCACCAACATATGGAGCAGTGTTCCTTTTTCCCCGCAGCCTTGCCAACATTTGTTATCAGTTGATTTCTTGATGGCAGCAATTCTTTCCGAAGTGAGGTGAAATCTCAATGTTGTTTTAATTTGCGTTTCTCAAATGACCAGTGATGGTGAACATTTCTTCATGTATTTATTTTCCATTTGTATATCTTCCTCTGAGAACTGTGTATTCATCTCAAATGCCCATTTTTGAAGAGGGTCTTTGAATTTTGGGGGGCTTGATGTTTTTCAATTTTTTATATGTTCTGGATATAAGTCCTTTGTCTGAGGGGTTGCTGGCTAAAATTCTTTCCCACTCTGTGGGTTTTCTTTTCACTCTATTGGTGATTTCTTTTGAAGTGCAGAAACTTTTCAATAATTTGAGATCCCAGTTGTTGATTCTTTGAAGTGTTTCATGTGAAGTTTGTGTTTCGTTCATGAATTCTCTGCCTACCCCTGTGTCTCCAAGACTTTTATCTGCCTTGTCTTCCAGTAGATTTAGTGTTTCTGTTTTAATATTTAGGTCTTTGATCCATTTAGACTTTAGCTTCATGCATGCTGATAGGCATGGATCTAGTTTCAGTTTTCCACATGTGGAGAGCCAATTTTTCCAACACCATTTATTAAAGAGGCTATCCTTCTTCCAAGGGACATATTTAGCCCCTTTGTCAAATATCAGGTGGTTGAATGTCTTTGTAGGTGTGCTTGCAACTTCTAATCTGTTCCATTGATCCTCAGGTCTAATTCTTTGCCAGTACCATGCTGATTTTATCACTGTGGCTTTATAGTACTGTTTCAGGAATTGAGATGCCTCCTGCCTTGCCTTTGTTGCCCAGAATTGCCTTTGCTATTCTAGGTTTCCTCTGTTTCCAAATGAATTTTAGGTATGTTTTCTCTAGATCTGTGACGTATGTCAATGGTATTTTGATTGGGATTGCATTAAATCTGTATAACAGTTTTGGGAGTATGGCCATTTTCACAATGTTGGTTCTTCGTAGCCAAAAATAAGGAATATCCTTCCATTTTCTAATATCCTCTTCAATCTCATTTTTCAGCATAGTATAATTTTCAGCAAATAGGTCTTTTACATTTTTAGTTAGGTTAATTCCTAAGTATTTCATTTTTCTACATGTTATTGTAAAGGGCAATATTTCCATCATTTCTCTCTCAGTGAGTTTTTTGTTTGTGTATAGGAATGCTATTGATTTTTGAGCATTGACTTTGTATCCAGCTACACTGCTGAACTTGTTTATTACCTCTAGTAGTCTTTTAATGGAGTTTTTTTGGGTCTTCTATATAGAGTATCATGTCATCTGCAAATAGTGATAATTTAACTTCTTCCTTCCTATCTTTACTCCTTTTATTTCTCTCTCTTGTCTGATTGCCCTGGCTAGTGTTTCCATAACTATATTGAAAAGGAGTGGTGAGAGTGGACATCCTTGTCTTGTTCCTGATTTTAAAGTGAAAGCTTTCAGTTTTTGTCCATTTAGTATAATGTTGGCTGTTGGTTTGTCATAGGTGGCCTTTATAAGGTTGAGGCAGACACCATGTATTCCGAGTTTCTGAAGGGTTTTTATCATGAAGTTGTTAGACTTTATCGAAAGCTTTTTCTGCCTCTATTGAGATGACCATGTGGTTTTTGTTTTTGGCTCTGTTGATGTGGTGTATTACATTTATTGATTTGCATATGTTAAACCATCCCTGCATTCCTGGAATGAACCCCACTTGGTCATGATTTATAATCTTCTTGATGATTTGCTGCATTCTATTTGCCAGTATTTTATTGATAATCTTTGCATCAATGTTCATTAGTGAGATTGGCCTATAGCTCTCCTTTTTGGTTTGGGCTTTCTCTGGTTTTGGTATCAGAGTAACACTTGCCTCCAGGAATGATTTAGGGAGGATTGTTTTCTTCTCTATTTCATTGAAGAGTTTAAGGAGTACTGGCATCAAATCTTCTCTAAAGTTTTTATAGAATTCAGCTGTGAATCCATCAGGACCTTGGATTTTCTTTGTTGGTAAGTTTTTAATTGTTTTCAATTTCAATAGCTGATATTGGGTTGTTAAAAATTGCTGTATCTTCTTGGTTGAGCTTTGGTAGTTCATATGTTTCTAGAAATCTGTCCATTTCCTCTGTGTTTTCCACTCTATGTGATTAGAGATTTTCAAAGTAGGTATTCACGAACTTTTGAATTTCCATAGGATCTGGTGTAATTTCCCCTTTCAGTTCTTATTGCATAAATTTGAGTTTTTTCTTTCTTTTTCTTGATAAGGTTAGCTAGGGGTTTGTCAATTTTGTTTATCCTCTCAAAAAACCAGCTTTTTAATTCATTAATTCTTTGTAATGTTTTTTTAGTTTCAATTGCATTGATTTCTGCTCTCTCTAATCTTTACAATTTCCTCTCTTCTATGAGCTTTGGGCTTAGCTTGCTCTTCTTTTTCTAGAAGCTTGAGATGGAGCATTAGGTTTTTTATTTGTGCTTTTTCTGTTTTCTTGATATGAGTATTTATTGCTATATACTTACCTCTTAAGACTGCTTTCATTGCATCCCACAGATTACAGTATGTTGCTTCTGTACTTTCATTGAATTGTAGGTATTGCTTTATTTCTTCTTTAATTTCATCTGTAGCCCACTGGTTGTTCAAAAGGTTTTTATTTAATTTCCATGTATTTATGCAGGTTTTGCAGTTTCTTTTGCCATTAATTTCCAATTTCAGTGCACTACGGTCAGATATTATACATGGGATGATTTCAATACCTTTGCATTTACTTAAGAATGTTTTATGGGATAATATATGGTCTATTTTGAAGAATGTCCCATGTGCAGCTAAGAAGAATGTGTATTCTGATGTGGTTGGGTGGAACACTCTGTAAACATCTACTAAGTCCAATTGCTCACAGATATGATTCAGTTCTGCTATTTCTTTGCTGACTTTTTGTCTAGTTAATCTATCTCTTTGTGACAGTGGGCTATTAGGATCCCCTGTTACAATGTGTTCTTGTTTATTTGGTTTTTCATGTCCATTAGTATCCGTCTTATATAGTTCGGTGCCCCTGTATTTGGTTCATATATATTTATAATTGTTAGTTCTTCCTCTTGATTTTTCCACTGATGAGTATGTAGTGACCTTCTTTATCTCTTTTAATCATTTTAGGTTTGAAGTTCACATTGCCTGAAAATAGTATAGTTACCCCTGCTTTTTTCTGGGTTCCTGTTGCATGGAATACTGTTTTCCATCCTTTGACTTTTAATCTATGAGTTTCCTTTTGGGTGAGATGTGTTTCTTCAATTCAGATATTGAATTGGGATCATGTTTCTTGATCCATTCTGTCAATCTATTTCTTTTTATAGGTGAATTGAGACCATTTACATTTATGGCTATCACTGACATGTACTAGCTCAACTTTGCCATGTTATATTCTAGTTGTTTGCTTTCTGCTTTTCCCCTTATTGCTTGTCTTATCTGGTGGTTTCTGTTGTTGTTCTGGGGATTGTGGTCATTTTTATCTCTGCCTAGTATGTCTTACAGTACTCTTTCTAGGGTTAGTTTGGTGGATGTGAATTTCTTCAGTTGATTTTGCCATGGAAGTATCTTGCTTCTCCATTAACTTTAAATGAAAGTTTTGCTGGGTACATTAGTCTGGGTTGAAAGTTGTTTTCTTTCAGGGCTTGAAATACCTCACTCCAAGCTCTTCTTGACTTGAGTGTTTGTGCTGAAAAGTCTACTGTAATTCTAATGGGCTTTCCTTGATAGGTGAGTTGTGACTTTTCTCTAACAGCTTTTATATTGTTTTTATGCTGTATGTCTGATTATTATGATTATCATTATAAATTATTATGTGTCTGGGTGTGAGTTTATGTTGATTATGACTTTTTGGTGTTGTATATGCCTCACTTATCTGCATATCAGCTTTTTTCCCCATGTTGGGAAATGTTCTTCTATTACTTCTGTGAATGTTTTGGCTATGTCATTTGCATTGACTCCTGCCTTTCTACTGATGCCTATTAATCTTGGCATTATCTTGAAGCTGTTGGATTTTCACTTCATGCTGCTTTGTTATTTTTAAAAGTTCTGTCCTTTCATGATCACTAACTGTGATCCTGTCCTCAAGGTCTGAAATCTTATCCTCAGCTTCATTTAAACAGTTTTGCACGCTTTGAATAGAATTTTTTGTTTTTTGGATGTCTCTTTGAGTTTCTTTCATGAATTCTGCTTGTTTTCTATATTATTCATTCAAGGTGTCAATCAATTTCCCATGCTCCTATGCTTTTTTCTCTATTTCTTCTTTAGCTGTGCTCAGAAACTCCTTTACTAAGGTTGTTATTTCTGTCTTTACATGGGAGAGTACTTCTAGTTTGATTTCCTGTGTAGCTTCATGGAGTTGTTTTTTTTTTTTTTTTTTTCACTCACTATCTTTTCAGAGATTTCTGGTGTGTTACTTTTGGGTTTCTCTATTTCATTGTCTCCTGTACTTGCTCCTGGTGGACTAGATGTTTGAGACTGCATTTTGTTTTTCATTTTGTCATTTTCACTCTGCCTGATGTTTTCTGTGTGTAGGAGCGGGCCACCCACACTCTTTTCAGACTCACCAAGGTCTTACAGTTAGTTGGAGGGGGCTTTACTACTGGTCCTATTTACACACTGTACACCTCTATTTTAAGGGCATACTCACCACACTGATACAGTTAATCCACTGTAGTCCAAGGATTGCAGCCTGGGAGTGAAGTTCCAAGTTTTTTTTCCATGAGCTGGGATTCTGCCAGAGCATGCAGTCAGGGCCCAAGGCCTGATTCCGGGCCCTGCTCCCTCCTTGGTGTTCACTGGGTGTGGCCCGGTTAGGCCCCTGTCCTGTGTGTGCCTTGGAGTGGTCTCTGACACCCTGCGTGGTCTTACCACCTTTGAGCTTACCAGCAAGCTCAAAGTCCCTTTCTGTGCACTGGGATTCTGCCAGAGCGCGGTCAGGGCCCAAGGCTGGAATCCAGGTCCTACTCGCTGCTTGGCATTTGCTGGGTGTTTGTGCTCTTTTTTTGATATTATAAATGCAGACTGAAACTTAAAGGAGACTCATGGGTTTCTATCTCTCCCCCTCTTTCCTTTTGCCTAAAAGAGCAGTTTTGGAGGCTTCAGTCCTTACCCAGTTGGCTCCAAGGAGGGATGGCATGGTGGGGCCGCAGTTCATGGCAACTGCAAACAGCTGAATATTACATCCTTTAAAATCAGGAATCCATGCATAATTTTTGTCAAAAATAAAAAGTTTCTGGCAGACATTTCATAACCATTCTAAGACCATCTTCACCTTGACAAGGATCTCCTTGTGAGACAGAAAATACCATCAGTTTTCTTCAGGAGAGAAAACTAAATTCTGCATACATCAATCCAGAGAGCCACAGAGCTCGCACTAAGCAGTGGCAGAGATCAGCACTCCACACAGCCCTCCTTTCCTTGCTTTAACTTAAAAGTGGTTTCTTTTGAAATTCCTGGTAAACAGAACCAATTGTCCTGATGGAAATAAAGGAGAAAAGATCGGCATTGGTTTGCTCTGTACATTTTACGCTACTTCACAAAGTGCTGTGTTTTCATATTTAATGCTCAAGACAAATTTTTGAAATAAGTCATATCCTCTTCATTTTAAAAATAACTGATCCCAATTGCCCAAGCCATGCAGGCCCTTTCATGTTTATTATTTTCTATAGTCAATAAAGTCGGTCAAGAGTAAATACAGGAAATCATTCATTCTTGGATCCATTGCTCATTTTTTCCCTGCTATTGAAATTTTGTTAGTTTAGTCCTCTGGATCTACTGTCAGTTATTTCTCATTCACATATTCAAGTTAAACTGAGGGCTAACAACAACTTTACTCCTAGGTATTTTCTCACACTCAAAGAAGTACACACTCACCCATGTTCACAATAGCAAGACTCAGAGTTCCCTAAAATTGGAAACAGCCCTAAATGGATACTGTGGTTTGTGTTCAAAGCCTCATATGGTCATAGGTGGAACTTTTCAGCAGTGGCTGGATCCAAAGTGCGTGGTGCTGGGATTGATAGATGGTGAGATGCTAAGATTAAGGGTACCTCACCCTGGATATGAGTGTTACCAGGCTAAGGGCAGGTAGCCTGGCTAGAATACAAGAAACTGAAAAAGCACTGCTGTTGCTGCTGCCACTGCTGCTTTTTTACTGCTTTGCTGCTTTGCTGACATTTGTCTGCCAGAAACTGTTTCTTCTCTGAGATGCCTGTCTGCAATGGCACTCTGCATTGCAGCCAGCCTACTGTGAACTGTACACTGGGAGCTGCTGTAAACTTTTACTTCTTCAACTTTGAGTGTTGAGTTTTTGTCTCAGCAATGAGAAAAGTAACCAAGACAGTGTATGAATCAATTTTGCACATATGGTGCCTATATCTACCTATTGACCTATCTGATTATCCAGTCACAATCAAATATTAGTCATGAAAAAGTGGAAGTACTGATTCATGCTATGGCATGGTTGAATTTACAAAACATTTTGCAGAATAAAAAGCCAAACACAGAACATCACATATCTTATGATTTTATTTGTATAAAATATTCAGATCACCCAATAAAGACAGACTGAAGATTGACAATTTTCAGAGCGGCAGGGGAAAGAATAGCAGGGAAAATGGTTTAATGGGTAATATTTTATGTGAGAGTGATGGAAATACTTGAAAGTCAGTAAGTCGTGACTATACTGAATGGCTCTCTCTAACATGACTAATTTTGTGTTATAGAATTTCACCTCAAATTACTTTCTAAAACTTAGGTCTGATAGTAGGAATCCCCGAATCCCACCACGTTCGATCTACATTTGCCAATGGGAGTATTTCCGTTGCTGGGAAAAAGTGACAGCAGTGATAAAGTTTGGGGCCTGCATTAAATGCCTAGAGCTGTTCGGCCAGCAGGCGGCAGTCTAGCTTTAGCTGTCACAGTCTCAGCCCACCCTACCTAAAGGG